>RCUC01148717.1:0-60074 GCA_003697995.1 Taxidea taxus jeffersonii | reverse complement strand
AAAACATGTGTTAGTGGTTTTATTGTTAAAACACACTCTGATTTCTCTGTGTAGTTTTCCCAGCTCTTTCAAGCACCCATGCTACTCAAACTCTCTCTCTTCACAGATGACATGATACTTTATATGGAAAACCCAAAAGACTCCACCCCGAAAGTACTAGAACTCCTACAGCAATTCAGTAACATGGCAGAAATCAGTTGCATTTCTATGCCCTAACAATGTAACTGAAAAAGCAAAATTAAGGAATCAATTCCATTTACAACAGCACCAAAAACCATAAGATACCTAGGAATAGACCTAACCAAAAAGGTAAAGGATCTGCACTCTAAATCAAAACACTTATGAAAGAAACCGAGGAAGACACAAAGAGATGGAAAAACATTCCACGCTCGTGGATTAGAATATTGTGAAAATGTCAATGCTGCCAGAGCAAGCTACACTTTCAAACCAGTCCTTATCAAAACACCTTCGGCATTGTTCACAGAGCTGGAACAAACAATCCTAAAATTTGTATGGAACCAGAAAAGACCCCAAATCGCCAAGGGAATGTTGGAAAAGAAAACCAAAGCTGGGGGCATCACAATGCCTGACTTCAGGTTATATTACTCTGATCATCAAGACAGCATGGTATTGACGCAAATACATGTATGTATTTTCTAAAAATAATGACACTGTCACTTGTATTAGTTTCCCCGGGCCACTATAACAAATCACCAATGACTCAGTGGCTTGATATAACAGATCTTATCCCACAGTTCTGGAGGTGTGAAGTTCAAAATGAGTCTCACTGGGCTATAATCAAGATGTCAGCCTGCTGTGTTCCTTTCTGAACTGCCATGGAAGGGTCTGTTTCTTTTCCTCTTCCAGCTTCTAGAAGCAACCTTCATCCTTTGCTTGGCACCCCTTCCAAGCAGTGATCCTGCTACTCTGACCTCTGCTTGCACTGTCACATGTCCTTCTGACTTGGACTCTCTTCCTCTGTCTCCTTCTTGGGATTACATTGGTCCCACCCAGAGAGTGCAGGATAGCTGCACTAGAACTCCTACAGCAATTCAGCAACATGGCAGAAATCAGTTGCATTTCTATGCCCTAACAATGTAACTGAAAAAGCACTGGAGGTCCTTAACTTAATCAGACCAGCAAATCCCTTCATGTGGAAGGCACCATGTTCACAGTTCTGGGAATCTTTGTTAGAATTTCTGCCCCAAATATCTATATCGATATTGGCATATTTTATGAAACTGGGCAATTCAAAGGTTCCAAATGATATGCGTACATATGCAAGGGCTCACATATCACTTGTACACAATTAGGCTTCCAATGGAGATTTTCTTATCCCTTAATGTTGGGGTTAATGTAGAGCATGAAATCATCCATAATAACTGGCTTGCTAAAATGTAACATCGAGGCCACTGGGGGCAATGGAAGGTTCCAGAAAAGGGCATTGGCCTTTGGAATGCTGAGGCCTGGGTGACCACTTTGCCAGGTGAAAGCTTCCCCGAAGCCTTATTAGTGCAAACTGCTGTCCTGTGAACTAAGAGATGTGTGCATTGTCCCCTAAAGTTATGTTTAGCAGAAGTCCCAGAACACACTGATCAGCACATTGTAACTTTCCCGTAATCAAACTCTTCTATTTTCTGTAACAATTCTTGTCACACATCACTTTGCTCTAGAGAGTAATAAAAATTTCCAATTATCCTGAAGCACGAATAAAGGTGAGAGCAAAGAAGAGCAAAGGGTCTTCACCTCTGAACATTAAGCCCCTTGCTTTCTCCTCTCTTTCACAGCAAAGTCTGGAGTAATCTTCCATCCATTTGTGTAGGGATTGCTGGCCATGCCTTGCACCTTAAAATCTACTAAAGTTTGGTCTCAGTTGCAAATGCTATCTCCCTGCAAGTCCATCAGACTTCATCAGATGTCTACATGCCATATGTCACATCTATCATCTCTGCTTTCGAAATGGTTATTTCTACAAGCCACCTCCATGGAAAGGAAAAAATTCTTTCAAAGAAACCATCCAGAAAAGAAGTAGAAATCACTGCAGATATGGGTGACAGGAGACAAAATAGAGGTTTCTATGCTAGGTCAGGTCTCCTTCTGCTTAGAGAAACTTAACTACTCTACCACAAGATAATTCTCCGCTGTACTTCTTTTATCCCTCATATATATTGGATCTTAACCTAATACTGGTACCTTTCTCTAACTCATTCTCTCTGTCCCTCCTTACTTTTCTGTCTCAGTTAAAAGTTACAGAATTTTTTCCCTTTTATTAAATAGAACTATTACTCATGAAGCCTAAGACAATTCCATAAATAATGCCACCAGTTCTCACTCTCTGTTCTACACATCTGTCCAGAATTGGTTTTGACTCTTCCAGTACATAAAAGTACTTGTACAAACAACAACCATCAACTAGGTTGGAGAAATTTTGTTACCAAAAATTTGTCATCAAGCTTTGACACAAACTCTTACCTCACCTCACAAAATGTACATGACTTGGGTTAACTAAAATGTAAATATCAAAATATCTACTTCTTAACACCAAGTCACAAACACAATTTGAGCTATAGGTGTCAGAAAAGGTAATGGTTTTAAAAAACACTAAAATTCATATTTCAAAGAACTAATAGATTACTGAATGATAAAAATTAATGTTTATCCAATCACAAAGTGATTAATTTAAGACATGTACTCCAATTATAAATCAATTTAAAACCCTTATTAAACATTTAAGTAAAAAAATTCCATATTAAGGTATGTTTGCTCAAAATATTGCCTTGAGACCAATGGATAGTCAATAGGGTGCAAACTAACATTCCCTTAATACCTGTGACATCTTCTTTTATATTGTAATCACTTTTTGTTTGCTCCCTCTCTCACAAATTTTCAGCATTTTATCTGAAAGGCACTGTGGGATACACTCAGGACTAGCACACAGCAGGGCTGGAGATTGGCTGCCCACAGGGAGGGTCTGTCCCTCCAGGAGGAGTCAGGCTACAGCTCAGCAACTTCTCCACACCCACCAGGAGGATGAGAAATTAGCTAAGCACGTGCCCAGGAGGAAAAACAGGATCTGGAAGTCTCCTCCCACCCACTCTGCTATAAGGTATATGTCCAGGTATGTGTCATGTTTGGTCACCTCAACAACTACTTCATCTGCATTATCACTGCCATAGACATTCAAATAGTAATGTTATGTTAAAATTAATGTGTATCTATCTCTATTATTATTTCTGAACTTCTTTGTTGATTTGGGTTATACTTAGTGCATTTTTCCATTACAAATTGAGAAGAATATTTGGGTTCCTTTACAAAATATTGTATTAAATCAAAACAATATTAGATCTATAAAGTATATCTGATTTAATTATTTGCTGCAAATTTTACCATTCATTCAAGCAATATATATTCATAAGTTGGATGTCCACAGTATGAAATGGTATGTACTGATGGTGGGATGTATGTGGATAAAAGAAATCTTGGAATAGATCCATTCTTGTGTAAATAAAGGAATGTGCTCATTTTATTCCAAAGCAGGGCCCCGGGAGATATTATGACATATTCATACATGGGTCAGTGGGGACTGCACACGCAAGTCGTTAACTGTAGTGATGCATGTAGAAGTCACAAGTTGGAAACTAACTAAATGCCTGTTGCTATGGCAGCAAACCTATAGTAAATGGGAGCAGAGACAGATTATAACAATTTTATTAAACAGAGACCAGCAAAACATTGACGTATAAGTAAAAAGTAAAATTCAAAAACATGTAGTTGAGGGAGAATCTTGAATAAAATTAGTTATATAACAACCTGTGAGTGCACTTTAAAACATAGATTATATTCACTTTATAAAGCTATAATTTTTTTTAAGAACATTTATCAACTTTTGTGGAGGAGCTACATGTGTGGAGTTATGATGAGCAGGCACATGGGATGTTGTGTTAGGGTTCATTTATTCAGTTTACTCCCTTAAGTTAAAAAAAAAGGAAAATAACATTACACACATATTCATAATTTTTAATCCTTCTTAACTTTTTTTTGTAGTTAATGACAATATTTATTTGAAAATAACTGGCTTTCTTGAGGAAATGTTTTGACAGTGAAAATATTCCTGAATTTTCAACACACTATAGGTCATGTGTAATTAGGTTTTTTGTCTTTATCCTCAGATTTAAAATATGGAAGAGGTCATTGTGGAAAATACTGAAATGTTATGTAATTTATAGATGATTATACTAGGTACCTGAGAAATGATCTACTTAAATCCAGATATTTGAGTGAATATAATAAAAATAACTAAAGAAAACAGTTTGATATATATAGGAATATATATATATACTATATATTTCCTATATTCATTTATATATATATAACATATATGTTATATACATATATATATATATATATATTAGTTTCCTCAATTGGGAAATCAAAGTTACTCTGAATAATTAGCAAAGATCAGTGGCATCATTTCTTGCTCTCAGATGCTTTGGAAATAGCCAAGAATTGCATTCATGCTCTCAGGGGAGTGTCTCAGAGGGAGGAGAGGCTCATAAATTCTTCTGACATTAGTCAGGTCTAGTAATCACACAGAGGAACAAGAAGACAGTCTTCACTTAAGGTGAATAGATGACATTGACTATATTGATTACTAGATTAGCTGCAATGATGATTTTGGATCCCTGTCTTCCATTTAAATGACCAATATGAGTATAGTCACTCAGTACATTATTACATCATGCATGTAAATCATCTCTCTTCATAACTAGGTTTTCTGGAGTAACGATATATGTTTACCACTATGAGTATGTTCTTTGAAGGTGGTAAGGGACCTCATTTCTATTTGTTATTATTTCTACATTTATATTGAGATTTTAGACAATAAACATCATGAAGTGGGAATAAACATTTTTGCAAGCTCAACTTAGAATCCTCCTCTTCCTTCCCCTGTCTTTCTCCCTCCTTTTAATACGTGTGCAGTGGGTTCAATATGACCAACCTGTTTATCTCAGTTGAGGCTATTTACAAAATGTTATAGAACATTGAGATGGAATGTTCTCATTTGCATAAGAGGACATCCTTGGGCTTCATGCCCATCCCCCAGGTCCTAGCACAGCTCTGGAGTTTCTGCTTCCATCTGATAAGAGTCAGGTTTGATGCTCACTTTCCTTGTTTCTTTCCAGGCAGTGCTTGGGTAGGACTGGTGGGAGGAGGTCACACAAATGTTTACTCAACTGAGTTTCAGAAGAACTCCAGGGACTTGTAACATCACAATAAAATGAATATTGGAATGAAGAGGTTTACCAGTTTGTATAAACTGATGTAGAATAGTCCGTTCTTGGTGTATAATTTTTGTAGCTTAAGACATTAGACATTGTCATTTGTTTGGCTGTTGCTAATGAATGTTTTATTGCCTTGCTGTCAACATTTTGTCAATTTGAACAGATTTTTGGGTAGAGCAAATTTTATGAAATAGTTTTATCTGCCAAAGTAATATTGATATTGAATTTTTATTCTATTTTTTGTTAAATTTCTGTTTAATTAAGGGCATCCAGAGTTTCTAGTTGTTATGGTTATAATAGTTTAATATTTTCTTATGACATCAAGTGCTTCACCACTCTATGATTGAGTTTTATATGGATAACTAAACATCCAATTTCATCATCCTCTGTAGCGATAATCTCTTTTCCTACCTCCACTGAATCGACCATTTTTATATACTTGTCCTAGCCTGCCACTTCTGTCATATGCCACAACTCTATACATTCATGGGTCTTTTCTTGAGTTCGGTATTCTGTTCCCTTAATGTAAGTATTCCATATTATCTGAATAATTACAGTTTTCTGTTTTATTATATAATAGCATAGGTCTTTTCAAAAGTGTCTGTGTAATTCTTTATAATTTGCATTTTTTTCATTCCTTTTTTAAAATTTATTTTATTTAAATTCAATTAACATATAGTATATTATTAGTTTCAGAGGTAGAGTTTAGTGATTTATCAGTTACATATAACACCCAGTGCTCATTACATCATGTGCCCTCCTTAATGTCCATCACCCAGTGACCCCATCCCCTCACCCACCTCCTTTCCAGCAACCCTCAGTTTGTCTCCTGTATATAGTTAGGAGTCTGTTAACTATAATTTGCATTTTTTAATGTTTTTTAAGATTTTGTTTATTTATTTGACAGAGGTCACAAGTAGACAGAGAGGCAGGCAGAGAGAGCAGGGGAAGCAGGTTCCCCTCTGAGCAGAGAGCCAGATGTGGGGCTCAATCCCCAGACCCTGGGATCATGACCTGAGCCGAAGGCAGAGGCTTTAACCCACTGAGCCACCCAGGAACCCTATAATATGCATTTTTTAAATACATTTTTAATCACCGTCAACTTCTACACATTCCCTTAGTGGGATTTTGATCATAAAAGCATTGTACAAATATGACTTGAGCAAATTGACATTTTTATAACACTAAATGTAATATCTGGGAACATAGTATTTTTACCAGTTTGTTTAGGATTTCTATAATATTTCCCAAAAAAGTGTTAACTTTTCACCTTTTAAGATTAGGTATAGTGTAGGGGCACCTGGGTGGCTCAGTGGGTTAAAGCCTCTGCCTTCGGCTCAGTTCATGATCCCAGGGTTCTGGGATCGAGCCCCGCATCAGGCTCTCTGCTCAACGGGGAGCCTGCTTCCTCCTCTCTCTCTCTGCCTGCCTCTCTGCCTACTTGTGATCTCTGTCAAATAAATAAATAAAATCTTTAAAACAAAAAAGATTAGGTACAATGTAGTTTTTATTAGATAGTCTGTCATCATGGCATTTCCCTTTTATTCTTAATTTTTATTGCTTTTGTCCATTCTAATTGGTATTAATTCTTCATCTATTCAAATCCTCAGTTTTTTTCTAACTCATTGTGATAATATGAATTCTAATTATAATTTTCCAAAATTAAACCATCCAGACAAATAAGTGATCAACACAACTTAAACAACTGTCCTATAGTTCTTATACTCTTTTAAATTTGATATCAATGACATATTAATATTGCTTATGGGATATATAGGAAAAAGCATATATATATGAAATTATAAGTCTGAATATGTTCAGGGTCTCTTTTATTATTGTATCTTTCTTTTTTATATTTTTATTTTTTTTAATTTATTTATTTGACAGACAGAGATCACAAGTAGGCAGAGAGGAAGGCAGAGAGAAGGAGGGGGGAAGCAGGCTCCCCACTGAGCAGAGAGCCCGATGCAGGGCTCCATCCCAGGGCCCTGGGATCATGACCTGAGCCGAAAGCAGAGGCTTTAACCCACTGAGCCACCCAGGTGCCCCTGTGTCTTTCTTCTTTAAATCATGATTTTGTCTTCTAAGGATGAGTTGCAGTGGGGTTCACATTTTTTCAATCTGGAGTAGTTAGTAAAATAATGTAGGTGCTTTTTTAAAGATTTTATTTATTTATTTGTCAGAGAGAGAGAGAGAGAGCACAAGCAGGGGAAGCAGAGGCAGAGGGAGAAGCAAGCTTCCTGCTGAGCAAGGAGCCTGATGTGGGACTTGATCCCAGGACCCTGGGATCATGACCTGAGTGAAAGGCAGCTGTTTAACCAACTGAGCCTCATAGGCATCCCTGATTTTTATTTCCTATGAAAGTTTGGAAGCACCTGTCTTTGAAAACAATCTGAAAGAGAAAGGAGTTAGAAAAGTAGAGATCAATAGGTGCAAACCTTAAATAAAGTGTATTAACAGAGAACATGTATGTAGACTTGATTGGAGATGATACAAAGGTGTAAGAATAATAATCAAAGTAAAATACAGTAAATATACCCCATTTCTCTCCGTGCCATATCCCGTTGGCTTTAGTTAGATCAAATAATCATTTGTCTTGTTCCATGTCATTTAAACAAATAAAATATAAGTACTTACAATGAATCATGCCATATCTCTTTCTCTTTGTTCTCTAATACTCTTTCATTCATGCAGTATTATTTGCCAGCATCTAAAACATTTGAAATAGGATCCCCTAATTTATAGTGATAGTTCTCTTTCTTGCTTAAGTAAGTTTATAGAGGCTCCTGGATTATAGAGGTGATATATTAACAAATACATTCTAATAATTTTTAGTTGTCTTAAAATGTGCTAGAAAATACAACCACACAATTAAACCTGTCATTTCAGAGATATGAATGCTAAGGTCAAAGCAAAGGTAGGAATGCTAGATAATTCTTCTTTTCCATATTGAATAACTTGTAGATGCAGGCCTTACTGGTGTACAACATATCACAGATCAAAAACTGAAAAATCCCATAACAAAGTGCTAAATACTCAGATACATTATTCTAGAAAAATAATATTTATTTATTTGCATTAGAGTGGGCATGTTGGAAATGTCTGCATAGTAGCTAAATTGTTGTGTATCATCATAAAAATCATTAAATAATATTTAAACTCATAAAAGCATAGTGGAACAAGAATGCATTAAAAATGGGTAGTGGAATGGGAATACTGTTAGTTCCAGGTTCAGTGATGGAGAAGAGTATGATTTTAAATTAACCCATCTAAAAAATTGGATTTATCCTACCCATGATGGCTTTGCCTCTTAAAATATCAACATATATTGTCTCCTGAAACCCAATGACTATTGTGATGGTTGTTCCCACAGCAATTTTCCTTAACAGCCTGGATGAACAAACAAAATCTAACAGTGCTAACAGAATTCATCCTAATGGGAATCACAGACCGTCCTGAGCTGCAGGCTCCCTTCTTTGGGCTCTTCCTCATCATCTACACAGTCTCAGTGGTGGGCAACCTGGGCATGATCATCCTCACCAAGGTGGACTCCCGGCTCCAAACGCCCATGTACTTCTTTCTTAGACACCTGGCTTTCATTGATCTTGGTTATTCAACAGCTGTGGGACCCAAAATGCTGGTAAATTTTGTAACTAACCAAAATACAATCCCCTACAATTGGTGTGCCACACAGCTGTCTTTCTTCATCTTGTTCATCATCAGTGAGCTTTTCATTCTGTCCGCAATGGCCTATGACCGCTATGTGGCCATCTGTAACCCTCTGCTCTACACAATTGTTATGTCACAAAGCATATGCTGGGTGCTGGTAGCCATCCCTTATGTCTACAGTGCTTTTCTTTCTGTGATAATCACCAAAAAGATTTTTATGTCATCCTTCTGTGGCCATAATGTCATTAGACATTTTTACTGTGATAGTCTTCCCTTGTTAACTTTGCTGTGCTCAAGCTCACTTGATATTGAGTTGATAATATTGATCTTTTCAGCATTTAATTTGGTTTCATCTCTTCTGATAGTGCTTGTGTCCTACATCCTGATCCTAATGGCCATCCTTAGGATAAACTCTGCAGAGGGCAGGCACAAGGCCTTCTCCACCTGTGGATCTCACCTGACAGTGGTCCTTGTATTATACACCACTCTATTCTTCATGTATTTGCAGCCCCAAACTAATCATTCCTTTGATACAGATAAAATTGCCTCTGTATTTTACACTTTGGTTATACCTATGCTGAATCCCATGATCTACAGCTTGAGGAACAAAGAGGTAAAATGTGCCCTGTATAGGATATGGAAAAATTG
Source organism: Taxidea taxus jeffersonii (assembly GCA_003697995.1). Classification (NCBI taxonomy): domain Eukaryota; kingdom Metazoa; phylum Chordata; class Mammalia; order Carnivora; family Mustelidae; genus Taxidea; species Taxidea taxus. The sequence goes on along the minus strand of RCUC01148717.1, from coordinate 50,475 downwards.
GCACAAACTACCTATATAGAATTCAATATAGACCATGTATACAATAAATTAAGTTATAGACTACTGTCTATATGTCAGAGGGCTTAGGAAGCAGTAATGTGTAAAAGTCATAGAAAACTAGAAATATTTTTTCCTGTTTTCAACTTATAGGTGTTTCGATAATGATCATCCTTCTACTATCAACTTTGGTTTCAGTAAGAGTAAAGGTTTCAGTAAGAGACTAATTCTCACATTACCAAGTACTTGGGTGACAATCGAAGACAAGTTTTATTTTGTTTAAAATACATCTCTGCTTAGATAATCTTTTTTAAAAGGCATTTTGTGTTTAATATTATTTAAATATGCCCATCCCACTGGCATATGGCAGAGGGGAGATGGCACTTACTGTTTTGTTGTTGTTGTTGTTGTTGCTGTTTTTTATGGGGGGAATATACACATCAATGAATAATCAAGAATAGCTGTCTTAATAATACTTTAATTTTATCCCCTTGTGGTTTGGCAGCTCAGATTCTTCTAAGTGATAATTTGTATACCTGTATATACTTGGGAAGGCAGAAATAGAAGTGTGGTGATTTTCAGAAGGCATAATTGTGTACATTAAAAATTCAACTCTTCATGCAGAAACATTAGAAAGAGTAAGAGGCTTTTGTAAGACTGGTGTAGATAAGTTCAGCATATGAAAGATCAGGGCTGTTTTTTTGTTTGTTTTTTGTTTTTGTTGTTTGTTTGTTGTTTTCCTATATGCTAGCAAAAGCCAGGTAAAAATATAATATTAAGCCATTTATTATACTGGGAATAAAAACTGTATAATACTGTATAAATTGTAATGAAGGATTTGCATGATTTTCTTATTAGAAACTATCAAAACATTGCTGATATAAAGGAAGACATACTGTGGCATATACCATACAAATGCTTTGGCAAAGGATCCAGAATATCTTAGAAGAAAGAACACAGACGTATTCTAAAACAGATATCAATCCTTTAATAAAGCTAGATTGTTTTTAAAATTATTTTTAAAATTATATTAATTTTTTGTGATTAATTCTTCCTTTCTTCATTCCTTCTTTGTTTTTCTATCTTTCAAGATGATGGAAGTTGATTGTAAAATCTATTAGGAAAGGTGTAATGCCAATAAGTTAAAGGCAGTCTTGGAGAAAGAGCATAAAGTTGCAGGAGTTGCACCACCAGATTTCATGACCTATTACTAAGCTATAGTACTTAAGAAAATATTGCCTTAAGTGGCATAACCACTGTTGAAATAGTACAGAGTTTCCTCTAAAAATTAAAGATAGAAATACCATATGATCTAGTAATTTCACTACTGGGTATATTCCAACAAAACATGAAAATATGAATTCGAATAGACCTTAATGTTTCTTTTTTTAAAAGACAATTTATTTATTTATTTGACAGACAAAGATCACAAGTAGGCAGAGAGGCAGACAGAGAGAGAGGAGGAAGCAGGCTTCCTGCTGAGCAGAAAGCCCAATGGTGCAATGCGGGGCTCAATCCCAGGACCCTGGGATCATGACCTGAGCCGAAGGCAGAGGCTTTAACACACTTAGCCACCCAGGTGCCCCTGTTCCTTGAAAGATTATTTACAGTAGCCAAGATAGAGAAGCAACCTAAGTAGCAACTGATAGAAGAATGGATAAAAATGCAGAATATCTATATATATGGAGTATTATTCAACCATAAAAAAGAATGAGTTCTTGACATTTGTGACAACATGGATGACATAGACCGTATTATGGAAGGTGAAACAAATCAGAGAAAGAAATACAAATGCTATATGAATTCACTTATATATGGAATATAGAAAATGAAACAATCAAACAAAAAGCAGAAGCAGACCCATGAATACTGAGAAAAACTAATGGTTGCCAGAGGGGAGCGAGTACAGGGATGGGGAAAAAATGTGTGAGGAGGAGTGAAAGATACAGACTCCAGTTTTAGAATGAGTAAGTTATAGGAACAAAAACCACAGCATAGGAAATACAGTTGATCATATTTTAATAGCATTGTATGGTGACAGGTGGCAGCTACATCTGCACTGAGCATAACATAACCTATAAATATGTTGATTCACTATGTTGTACATCTGAAACTAGTGTAACATTGTGTGTCTACTGCACTTCAATAAAAAAAAAAAAGAAGGAAACCATTTTCCAGAAGTCAGACTAATTGATCAATGGAATAGAATGGTGACTTCAGAAAGAGATCCACATATATATTGTCACCAGTATTTCCTGAAAAAAGAAAGAATGATCTTTTCAATAAATGTTATTAGGTAATTAATATACTATTTTGAGGGGAAAAAAAAGAATCTGGACACATACCCAGGACCTATACAGAATCAATTCTACTTGGATTAATAATCTATATGTGAAAAGCAACCAACATTTGAAAGGAGATTATAGTGGGACATCTTTCTGATATAGAAATATGTACAACATTTTAAACAGAACACACAAAACAACAGCTATCTGAGATTTAAAATGATGAATTGAGGGGCGCCTGGGTGGCTCAGTGGGTTAAGCCTCTGCCTTCAGCTCAGGTCATGATCTCAGGGTCCTGGGATCGAGCCCCGCATCGGGCTCTCTGCTCAGCAGGGAGCCTGCTTCTCCCTCTCTCTCTTCCTGCCTCTCTGCCTACTTGTGATCTCTCCCTCTCTCTCTGCCAAATAAATAAACAAAATCTTTTTTAAAAAATAAATAAATAAATAAATAAAAATGATAAATTGAGTTTTATATGGAAATTCTGTTTATCAAACTTCATAATGTGAAAGGAAACTCTCATAGAGGGAGAGGATACCTTTATCAGACCTACAGAATCAGACAGAGAGCTGACAAGGGATTCAGGTACAAAATATAAAAGTAACTCTTACAAATCTATAAGTAGTTGGCATGAAATACAATGCAAAGATGACAAACGATACTAACAACCATGTTTCAAAAGAAAATATCTAAATGGCCACTAAACACATGAAAATGTTCTCAATTTCATTCATCATTAGAATAATACAAACTAAAACCATGATGATCCCCTTTATATGCAAATGTAAGAAAGAAAAGGATCCTTGTCTTGACAAGGATACTGAATACTCATAACAATTTTCACTGGTAGTAGGTTTGCACATTAATACAACCACCCTGCAAACTCATTAGGCACTGTTTACTAATGCTGAATATGTGTATCATACAACTCAACGAATTCAGTGTGAAGGATATACCCAACAGAAATAAATTCAAGATTAAGCCAATCTAGATTAAATATTCCTGTGGTTGTGAAGGATGTGGAATGAGCTGTCTTTAATTACCATTTTCAGGAAATGTTTCTGTACATTAGGACTTTTTAAAATAAATTATAAATGATTTTCTTTCATAAATACATGACAAAAATCCAAATTTTATTATTTTTTAAAAACCCAAAAGTGTAAAAGAGAAAGTTATATGTTCATCCAAACATCAGATGGAACGGAATGTTTATAATACCACCAATCACAAAACCTACAAATTTAAACCAACTCTAACATTTGATGATAACACAATGAATAACTAATTTGTGGTATATTCACAAAATGACACTGTACACAGACATAAGAATGGGCAATCTAGAGCTACCTATAACAACATGATAACTGAAAGAAATCATACAAAAAATGATGTGTACAGTATTTCTTTATATGAAGTAAAAAAAATAAGTGAAAACAATTTATGCTGTTAGAAAGCAGTGTAGGAGTTATCCATGTATGTGCGTATCTGTGTGTGTGTGTGTGTGTGTGTGTGTGTGTGATGGGAGCATGAAGGATTCTTCTAGTGTCCTGATAATGTTTTATTTTTGTTATTGTCATACCTGTTTAATCTGTATTCTGATTACATAGTTGTGTTCAAGTTGTAAAAACGTTTGTTGTATGCATTTTTAATATGTGTATTATGCTTCAATAATAAGTTTAAAACACCACAAAAGGGGGGAAACAGCTGCACATATATATTATTATTACTTGTAAGTTTTTAATGATGTAGTAACCATCATTCAAACACCATTATGTCCCCAGACATAAAGCCCTAAAAAAGCCACTGTAATAAAAGGAGACAGTCAAGGGTTGTGAGAATAATGAAAATACCTTTCCTACAGTTACAGTGTTTTTTTATTCCAGATCTCTGTGTTAGAGTAGAAAGACTTAAGCAGGAGACACGGTATGGAAAGGTATCCAACAGAACTTTATTTAGAATACAAGTTAATGAAGCCTAACGTTTTTAAACAATGCTGTGGTATATCTGATGTCCTGTGTAATTATCAGATATACCACAGCATTGTTTAAAAACGTTAGGCTTCATTAACTTGTATTCTTTTTCCTCAGAGAAAGCCTCAAAGGAAGAAAGATGCCAGTAAATCCTTTTCACCGGTTTTGTGTCAGGAACACATGGGAGCACTGAGAGATTCCCCCCTTACCTGGGAGTGGACTGCACCTGTCTCTGTGACTCACTCAGACCACCAACTCTCCAGAGATAGCGTCGGATACCCCCTTGGTGATTTAACCATCTCTTTAATTATCTGTTTTGATAGCCGAAGTTTCTGGGTGAACATAAGGTTGTAAAGATCTTTATTAAACTTTATTGACTATGATGCAGCAAGCTTATACTCTGAATAATAATAATAATAAGGCAATCCCTGAAAAGGGAGTTTTGTTGAGAAAATTCTCACCCAAGAAGTTAAGTGTTTCTGATTATTTTCTTTCATTTGGACCTTACAAAATGTCAAATATGATATTGTTATATATAGTTAATTGGATGTTTTTCAGAATTTTTAACCTCAAGAATGACAGATTTCCATAATGTTTTCTAACTACTTCTCAAGTAAAAGGATCATCTCAGCACGTTTATAACACAATTTCTCTGTTTCAGATATGCATTGTGTTTCCCAAATGCAGCAATGTCCTTTGCAAATCACCACTTTAGTTGGAGGTGACGCAGAAACAAATGATTACAACCACTACCTAATGTCTCCACTACACCCTAAAGCCTGATTAGTAAGAAGACTGCCCTGCTTCCTTACCTACAAGCCTTGGAAGTTTCTGAAATGCCATCAGATTGTCCCTTGAATGACTAAATGTACATCTAATGGAGATTGGAACTAAGCCTAAAAGATGTACAAATACAAACTTAGTCAAAGAAGAATTCTTGCAAAATCATAAAGCAGTACCATGTATTTTGCCTAAAATTAAGGTGTCTTTTCCACCTCTTTAATAGCTTTTCCTGAAACTCTTTATTCCTCCTTGAAAATTACATGGATTTTTAAGTACATGTATTTAAATGTGTATTTTATTGATTTTTCATTGCAGAATATACTCATTGTCATTTAATTCAGTGTAGAAAGCTGTATCAGGTAGCAAGAGGGAGGCAGAGCTTTGCTGTCCATCTTAAAATTTACTTTCATTATTTGGGAGCGAAAATATCATTAGGGCATTTTCAGCTGTGATGGTCTACCATTGATCGTTTTGCTCTACTAGGCACACGTGAAATTAAATTGACAATTCTGATTTTTTTAGCTTTAAACTTGGTGTCATTTCTTCTGATAGTCCTTGTGTCTTATATGCAGATCCCTGTTGCCTTCCTCAGGATGAACTCTGCAGAGGTCAGGCACAAACCTTTCTCCACCTGTCAGTGTCACCTGAGAGTGACGGCCTTATTCTAAGGCACTCTATTCTTCATGCATGTGCAGCCCAAATCTAGCGATTCCTTTGATACTGGTAAAATAGTCTCCTTATTTTGCATTTTGGTCATACCCATGCTGAATCTCTTTATCCATTGCCTGAGGAACAAAGAGGTGAGAAACACCATTCATAGGTAGTGGAGAATGTTTACAAATACAGGGGCACCTGGGTGGCTTAGGTGCTTAAGTATTTGCCTTTGGTTCAGGCATGATCCCTCATGGGTCCGTGGTCAAAGGAGCAAGACTGATACAAAGCGAAGGTCAAGCAAAGCTTTTATTTCGTGCCAAGCATTGAGAATCAAACCGACCGTTCAGGGATGCCTCTTACAGAGAGGGCAACCCCTCCCAGCCTCACAGACTAACTTTTATAGAGCAAGGCCATATGGTTGAGCCTAGCCACACACAGGTGGCCAATGAGATTGCAACACACAGAGAAAGCTGCACAGTCATGCTAGGTCATACACGGGTGGCCAATTGAATTATAATTCACCTCATAGTAGCTATTTGAACTAGCCTATCACCTTGGTCAGAATTAGCGCCCAAAAGGCATCCAAAAGGCAGGGCCCACACTCCTTGGTATCTAGGGAGATAGTATGCCTGCTCCACTGATTGGATGTCTCCACCTGGCCTGACTCATCCCTGCATTTGGGCTCTGTTGTCTCCACCTGACCTGACTTGCTCTTGTATTTGGGCTCTGTTATCAGGGACTGGTCAACCATATTTTACTAGTTTCCTGGACTTGCTTTTAAGCAAGTTTCCCCGGGCAGAGGGGGGTGGGGGGGTGGGAAGGTTCAGTTTAAGTTTTACTGCATAAACAGCAAAATGGCTATTCAACCAAGATGGAGCCAGCCTGGCTAAATAGGCCCTTACAATCCCAGGTCCTGGGATCTAGCTTGGAGTCCTGGGATGGAGCCCCATGGCTCCAGCACCCTTCTCAGCAGGGAGTCCACTTCTCCTTCTTCCTGTGACCCTCCCTCCTGCTCTCACTTGCTCTTGCTCTCTTTTGCTCTCTCTCTCTCAAATGAATAGATAAAAAACTTTAAAAAAATAAAAATAAATATAATTCAATAAATGCTGTATTATGCAAAGCATACTAACATTGTTTTAGCCTTGTATTGTTCCTTGCACGGGATGGGCAGTACTCTGTGAAATTATCATATGTGAATATGTTCATGCTTAGGAAAGCATAAATAAAAGTATTATAATTTTAAATGACATAATTGGGTAGTACCTTAAAAATTCAAAAGAATCTTAGGGCTGAAATATTAAAAATAATGAAGATTTTAAGGTTAGTACAAATGAGGTTTCCATATAAAAGATAAATTATTTTGCCATATACTAGCAAAACATGGGTAAAAATAAAATTTTAAGCATCAATAACACCAGAAAAAAATCCATATTATAGCTGGGAGGAAATTCAGGGAAGATCTAACAAATAATTTGCATGAATTTATTGCTAGAAACCACAGAAACATTACTGAGTTATTAAGGAAAACATAGATGTAGCATTATATCATGTCCATTGGTTGGAAGAAATAAATGCTGTAATGAGGTCAGTTCTTTCTAAATTATCCTATAGCTTGAATGCAGTAACAATCAATCCCAAAAGTATTTTTAAATATTTAAGTTGATAACCAAATTTATATGGAAATGCAAAAGATCTAAAATAGTCAGGGCAATATCCTATAAGAATTTAACAACGGGCATAAATTCCTTTCATAAAGCTAGGTTATCTTTTTAAACATAGCATTCATGCACATATGGATAGAGATGCCAATAAAGCACATAAAAATAAAACCCCGAATAGACTCACATCTGTAATTTCACTTTGATAAGGGAACACAAGGCAAACTGAACTCAGGAGAAGGCGAAGCTGACACCCCACAGCCCCTTTCCCACGGGATATACGTGACATTCCTCAACCACTCCCGGCTGCCGGAAGGGAAAAACAAATCATTAACCTAGAGATTACAACCCTGCAAGACAGGAGCCTTCCTCAGTTAATAAGGATTTTAGCAATCTACAGGAACAAAGCATTTCTATCAATAAACTAGCTTCCCCAAAGAAATTGATACAATTAAATGCTCTTATAACTTGCAGCTACTTGACAGATACTTGAAACTGGACCGTGTAATTTTCCTCCAGGAAGTTCCCAACGATTGTTATGTTAATATCGTGCTAGAAGGATGAATAACTCTGGTTAACTTGACAATGGCAAGTCCTCGGGTATCCTGTGAGTCTTCTTTAACATATGAAAGTTCTTTTGAAACCTCCCTTTTTCCTTACCTCCCCCAACTGGTAGTACACAATTGGCCACAACTGGCCATTCCTCACAACCCTGGGTGGCAGCTCTTACTGCCCAAGGGTTCTGTCCCCGTGCTTTAATAAACCATCATTAGGACCAAAGATACCTCAAGAATTATTTCTTTGTCCTCAGCTCTGGACCTCAGCCCACCAAACCTCACTTATATTTCCAAACCCCATTAAGCTGACTTAAAACATAAGTCCTGCTGTAGTGTCTTGGGGAAAGGAGAGTGTAAGGGCCTATCTAGCCAAAACGGCTCCTTTTCAGTTGAATAGCCATTGTGGTGTTTATGCAGTAAAACTTAAACTGCCCCAGCCCCCCTTCTGCAAGGCACCACCGCTCCCCGCAGGGGACTTAGTTAAAAACAAGTCCCGGAAACCAGTCCCGGTAACAAAGCCCAAATACAAGGGTGGGTCAGGCCTGGTGGAGGTATCCAATCAGTGGGGACGCATACTGTCTCCCTAGCTACCAAGGTGTGTGGACCCCACCCTTTGGGCGCCAATTCTGACCAAGGTGATAGGATAGTTCAAATGTCTATTATGGGGTAAATTGTAACTCAATTGGTCACTTATGTGTGACCTAGCCTGACTGTGCAGTTTTCTCTGTGTCATTGGCCACCTGTGTGTGGCCGGGCCCAACAACCTGGCCTTTGCCCATAAAAGCCAGTCTGTAAGGCAGAGAGGGGTTGCCTCTTTGTAAGAGACATCCCTGGCCGGTCAGTTTGATTCTTGATGCTTGGCGCGAAACAAAGCTTTGCTTGACCTTCGCTTTGTATCAGTGTCGTTCCTTTGATTAAGGACCCAACAGAGAGCTTCTCAGCAAACTGACCTTGGTTAGTTAAGTTCTTCTGTAAAACATAAACCTTGTTTGCTTCATATGCAAACATTAATTGAGATATATTGTGAATATAAATGTGAGCTAAAAACCACAAAGCTTCTTGAAGAAAAGTAAAATATGTCCAGGACTTGGAATAAGCAAAGAAGGCCAAGGAGGTGGGGAATGAATGGATATCTTTTTTTTTTTTTTAATTTATTTATTTTGACAGACAGAGACTGAAGGGCCAAAGTAACTCCATTTTGAGGCAGTAGCTATTCTGTTGTTTACATTAAACTGTGAGTGTCCAGTCTGCTTATCAAGGCCCAAACTGCTCTGGCCGCTCCCTGCAACTTTAACCTCCCTGGCCCACCCTGGTAATCAGCAGAGCAACAGCAACTACAACTCCCACCCTGGTAATCAGTAGAGCAACAGCAACCTCAACTTTCCCGCCCTGGTACAAACAACTTTCAAAAATACCCCCTGGATAAAGTAGCCAATCCCCCGTTGTTAACCGCCGGTTCTGCTTCTGTACTTCCTGCTTGCTAAAGCGCGCGCTCCCTGAGACCAATCAGGTTATGCCAAATACCCTTTTCAAATGTCAACTGATCAGTCCCACTCTACCTTGTTTGTACATGCCTATAAAAACCTTGCATTTACTCACCTCGGGGCCTCTCAGCGTCACCGCTTGCGAGTGCGCAGAGGACCAGGTTCAAACCTGCAATAAACGACCCTTGCCGCTTGGCTTTGACTCACGTCTCTGGTGGCCTCTTTGGGGAATTCTCGTGACTCCAGGCATAACAAGACCACAAGTAGGCAGAGAAGCTGGCAGAGAGAGAGGGGGAAGCAGGCTCCCTGCCAAGCAGAGAGCCTGATATGGGGCTCGATCCCAAGACCCTGAGATCATGACCTGAGCCAAAGGCAGAGGCTTAATCCACTGAGCCACCCAGGCATCCCATGAATGGATATCTTAAGGGAAAGGGCCCAGACTTTCCTGACATTACACTGGTGAGGGAACAGAAGGCTGACTGAGGACAAAGCAAAAGGTGACACAGCAAAAAGTGACACTCTCCAACCTTCACCCACCCCCACTCCTGAGTGGGACATAGGACATTCTTTAGGAATCTCCTACCCATCTTAATGTTAATACCTTGCTAGAGGGCAAAATGACCTTGGCAAAGGCAAGGCCTCTGGTATCTGGTATCTTGTAGGTCTCCTTTAGCATATGAAAGTTCTATTGAAACCTCCCTTTCCTTACTTCCCCCAACCCTATCCTACAGAATCTGACAACCCTAACAACCCCAGGGCAGCAGCTCTTCCTGCCCAGGGGTCTTGTCCCGGTGCCTTAATAAACCACCATTGTGCACCAAAGATGTCTCGAGAATTTTTTCTTGGTCATCAGCTCTGGACCTCACCCCACTGAACCTCACTTATAGTCTAGAACTTCATCAACACCAGTATATGAGGTTGAGCTGTTCTCATTCAGCACTTCATATAAGTTACCCATTTTGTTTAGAATTTGTGATACAGTAGAGGAGTCCTGTTCAAAGACAAGAATGCGAGGCTGAGTTCCCATTTGAAAACCCATTACATAAATCACAGAAAGTGACATCCTTATAGGTTAAAAAAAAAAGAAAGCAAATACGTTTATGATAAAATTCAACACCTATTTGCAATAAACTGCCCAGCTGAGTAGAATAGAAGAAACTAGGGTTTGTAAATAATATCTATAAAAATTCTTAAGGGAAGGGACAATAAAAATAATTGAATACAGAGCTATTTAAGGCAGTGAAAATATTTCTATGATTTTATAATAAGGAATACATATTATTACATTTAAGAACCTACAGAAAACGTGTGATGTAAGACTAAAACACTGAACACTTTCCTCCTGAAATTGGCCCTAAGACTAGGAGGCCCAGTCTCACCAATTATATTCAGTGTGTATTAGACATTATAGCTGGTTTGACATGATAGAGAATGAGAAGTACAAAAATAAGAATAAAAAGCATAAATAAAAATAAGAATAAAAAGTATAAAAATAAGAAACCACATACTGCCATTAAAAGAAAAAACTTTTAGGGGCGCCTGGGTGGCTCAGTGGGTTAAGCCGCTGCCTTCGGCTCAGGTCATGATCTCAGCGTCCTGGGATCGAGTCCCGCATCGGGCTCTCTGCTCAGTGGGGAGCCTGCTTCCTCTTCTCTCTCTGCTGCCTCTCTGTCTACCTGTGATCTCTCTCTCTGTTAAATAAATAAATAAAATCTTTAAAAAAAAAAAGAAAAAACTTTTAAGTAAATTTTATGATTAACTACATAGGGAACATCTACTAATAATTTATTAAAAATAATAAGTGAATTTAGAAAATTTGCTGGATACAAAATGAATTCAGAAAAATCAACCTTATTTCCACATCACACACACAACAATTAAAAAATAAAACTGAAGGAGGGTAACACCTACAAAAGCAATAAAACACCCTATTTTATGAATAAATCTAATACAAATATCTAAGTCTTCAGTAAGAAATATAAATTTCAAAGAAATTTATTTGAATAGATTGATCTATAGATTATATTATAATATATATAATTATACATAATTATATATATTATGTAGATCTATATATCTATATATAGAAATTTATTTGAATGGATTGATCTATATAGATTGATCTGTAGTTTCAATATAACCAAACATAATATTTTTTATCCCTCTCTCCTTCCCTTCCTGTTTCTTTCCTACCTTCCTCCTCCTTCTAGAGAAGCACTGATAAACTTTTTGATCCATTAATTCTTTTACTTTAGCCTGTCATCCTCATTCTATTCTGATATTTTTAAGTAGTAGTTTATTAGGGATACTTATGTATATATTTTTTATTTCATTATACTTATGTTTGTGCATGTTATTGGTTATTCTCATAGTATATAGGAGATCCTTGTGGCCACAGCACGCAGAAGGAGTTATAACACCCCAGGATCTATAAACCTATATCTATATAACTATCTCTCTTAAAATTGTCTGTGTGTTTCCTTTGCCAGCAATCTGTTACATAATATAGTAACTTTAAAACACATTATTTTTCTATAAAGTAGAGGATCTCTTTATCCAAAGGGAATTTTTATGAAGTTTTGTCATAAAACCAATTCCGATGACCTCACATTCTCCCAATTTTCTCAATTTCCTTGTGTTATCCTAGATTCCAATCGTACAATATACACCTGATGTGTTGTTACAAGCAACCTGTGTATGTCAATTCTAAGGAAAATGCACCTGGGGAGGAAGAAATAGTTTGGTTTTAGGTAAATATTTGTTAAATATTTTAAGGAAGGTAGAAGTAAGTTCTCCAAAAGAATAACACTTTGATGGCCCAATTTTAGTCATGGAGTTGAAACATGGCAGGGTGAGGGGATTGGGGACAATTACCTGGGTAACACACTACTTGATCTATTTTTATCATCAGAACCCTGAAAAGAAGGTAAATTGAACAAAAAGAATTTATGTGTACATGTGTGAAGATAATTTATTTCAGACAACATACTTTCGCCACTTAAAAAACAAAAACAAACACCCACAAGAAAACACTGCTATGCAGTATATGTGAGAGCTATTTCCAGGTACCATAAACACACTGAAACACTTAATTCTCATTTATCATTCCCAGCAATGCCGGAAGAAAATTGATTTTGCTCATATGGGAAAAGAGAATAAGATAATTTATATCACTTGCTCAAAGGATTCCTTTGTGTATACCACCATTGTGGCATAGCAGTGGCTCTATCTACCTACCTATATTTCCTGGGATAGTTCTCTATATAAAGACAAATAATCTCCACTATAGTCTGTTAAAGTTTCCTACTTACCTGCCTCTATTGTGTATCAGTCAACTGTGTTAATTGTTTCATCCTATACCACATAAGGGTATAAGGGGTCTCACAGGACCATGCTTTACCATAGTCGTTTTCAGTGTTTCCATAGGGACACCTGGGTGGCTCAGTCTGTTAAGCATCTGCCTTCAGCTTGGGTCATGATCCCAGGATCCTGGGATCCAGTCCCACATTGGGCTCAATAAACTCTTAGATAAATAAAGGGATAAATAAATAAATAAATAGATGTTTCCATAGATTATTGGCATTCCAGTTTTCAATTTTTTTGGACATAATTAACACATTATATCATGTGATTTAAATTTGATAAATTTAATTATGTAATTGTCAGTATATAACAACAAACAGAAAAGTTTAATTACCTTTCTATCTACAGTTTTTACCATTTTTAAAAATTTTTGCTTCTCTATGTATCCACATAACTACGTATCTATCTACTAGCTCATGTATCTCCTTATCTATCTATCATCTATCACCTATCTAGTTTTCCAGCTTTGGCCCTATTAATATTTTGGGGTCGAAAATTCTTTGTTGGATGGGGAGCAGACCTAGAGCATTAGGATAACTAGAATCAGTGGACTCTAACCATGATATGCCAGTAGTACTCTTTCTCAAGTTATAACAATCAAAATTCCTAAAACAGTGCCAAATGTTCTTCGGAAAACAAAACTTCCCCAGTTGAATACCACTGAACCACTCATTTATCTCTAGGAGTTAGGGTTAGGGCCAGGATTAACAGAAAGATGAAGGGGTGTAAAAGAGGTTCAACTTTATTAAAAAATAAAAGCATCTTTATGGTAAAAACAAATCAAAAACTGGCTAATGTGACTATGTAAAGTCAACTGTATTCCTATGTAATATTTATTATGAAAAACAAATATGTTTTAACTTAGGAAAACACATAGTTACATCATTAATATTTTCAGAACATTTAAAATGAGAATTCTCATCATTGATTAAATTATTTTAAGTTCAGTAGTTTGCAAATACAAACTAATGTGAGTATACCAAATATAAAACATTATAAAATAAATGATGTCAAAGCAAAATTAAAAGGCAATTATTACATATAGTAGACAAAATTGATAATCACTAATACATATAAATCAAATTATACATATATTTACAAATTTTTATTTATAATTACAAAATAAGATAACCTGAATCCTCATATAAATTTTAAAACCACATAACTTGTGATAATATGTATAATTTTTGTATCCAAAATATAACAGTAAGTGCATTTTATTTTTTAAAGAAGACATTATAGGGATGCCTGGGTGGCTCAGTTGGTTAAACATCTGCCTTTGGCTCAGGTCATGATTCCAGGGTCCAGGGATGAAGCCCCACTTCAGGCTCCCTGCTCAGCTGGAAGCCTGCTTCTCCCTCTGCTCATCCCTCCTGCTCATGCTCTCTCTCTCTGTCAAATAGATAAACAAAATCTTAGGGAAAAAAAAAGAAGACAGTATGGATGAACTTGACATTATGCTAAATGAAATAAGCTAGTCTCAGAGAGACAAATACAGCATAATGCCATCTGCATGAGGTATGAAAAAATAAACACATAGAATCCAAAAGTAGAATGGTGGTTGTCAGAAGCTGGGGAAAAGGGAAATAGTTGATAAGCAGTAGGTATAAAGTTTTAGTTATGCAAGAGGATTGAGTTGTAGAGATTTGTTATAAAACATTGTGCTTATAATCACTATTACTGTATTTTATGCCTAAATATTGGTCAAATACTGTTTAAAGTATAGATCACCTTTTCTTTTCTTTTCACAATAAAAAAATAAATGAAAAGATACAGAAAAACGGAAAAAGTTTGTGTATAGTTTGTAGTTAATGCCTTTAGACAGGGTGGAGGGAATGGGAATGGGGACAAAGAATAAGTGCATATTCAGTTTATATGTAATACATATATTACTTTAAAATAATGAATGTTATATGACAAAACTATTCTTAAGGTGGGGATGGAAATATGGTGCCTGTAATATCATTTTCTGCACATTTACATATCTGTGTATATATATGTATGTAGACATGTGTGTGTCTCTTACAAATACTTTGAAAGATGAAATTTTTGATCCAGCATGGTCCTATCTTTTCTTTGAATTTATCTGCTTAACCAAAATAAGTTTATTATATGCCATACTCAGAACTTAGGAATGAAAAATATATCTTGTACAATAAACAAGTTTCAAACAAGAGACCAAATTATAAATCATCAATAACAATGGAAAGTATAAAGGTAATATATATATATTTTTAATTTTGTATGACATTGTGGGAATGCTGAATAGAGAAGTTAGAAGAGCTGATGAGGGGGTGAACTCCTGTTGACTGACCAGGGTATAGACTAACTTTGGTAACATGACAGACAATCTACAAATGACATTTCAGATGAGGCAACAACACAACCTTCCTGTGGATACTTGGACTTTGGAAAGGACCTCAAGGATTTCCATTCATTCTCATGAGTAACTTAAGATGTGTCGATATCTTTGTTATTTCCTCTTTCTGGTCCACAATTCGACTGTTACTTCAAAACTGGTAGAGCCTAGAATGTGCTACACCTATGTTAGGTATTGGGAACACCAAGTTGAAGAAGGAACAGTGTGTCCTGTCCTAAAGTAGTGAACATTCTAGAGAATGATATGCGAGTTTTCACTTTTTTTTTTAAGATTATTTATTTATCTGACAGACAGAGATACAAGTAGGCAGAGAGGCAGGCAGAGAGATAGGAGGGGAAGCAGGCTCCCCGCTGATCAGAGAGCCCGATGCGGGACTCGATCCCAGGACCCTGAGATCATGACCCGAGCCAAAGGCAGAGGCTTTAACCCACTGAACCACCCAGGCGCCCCTGTCATTGTTTCTTTATCAAAGTTAAAATCACATTAATGATAGATGGCAGAGCTGAAAATAAAACCACATGCTTTATTTCAAACTTTTAAGATGGATATCATATGCACTCATTCACTTCTTCATCATTCATTGCATCAGTCAGTAACTCAACAAATACCTCTCAAACACCTCCTCTTTCCTGGGTGCTATTTTAGAAGGCATTAGTATGAACTATTTAGACATGCCCTTTTTACTTTTAAAGCTTACAGACTAGAAAATCCCACACAAGAGTAAAAAAAAAAAATATTGTGAATATTAAATTATTGTATTTATATATGCTTGAGAAAAGATTACAGATTACATGAAGAACGTATTCTCCGTTAAATAATTTTAATTAGAAAAACAGCAATAAGATCAGGCATATGATGGGTACCTTCTGAAAGTCTCTAACATAACTGACATTTGGTCTTCTTACAACCATGCACATTTTGAATTTATGCCCTGTGTCATCTGAATATTATGGCAGATACACCAGGGCTTGTTCTTGACCAGAATGGAGCCTTTGCCTTCTGTTCTATTCCCAACGTTCACAGTAAAATGGAACACTGGAGCCAGAATCCTGGGCTTTCCGACTGCTGGATTTTCTCCACCCCCAGGGCCAGCAACCACACTTCTCAACCACCACAGGGGACAATTCAAAAGAAACAAACACCCAAAGGGTGAAATCATTGCATGAGACTGTTACTCAGTAGGATCATCTAAGCAAATCCCCAGGCTGGCCCCGCATTTTCACTCTCTGGGTGCAATTCTTACGTGGAGACTTGCATAATTGGTCTTTCTTTCCCTGAGGAATCAGAACTTTATCTGAGAATTCCTGTTTTCATGCGTGGGGTCTGCCTGGATCCATCAACAAGCTTATTCCAGTGTGCAGGTCTTCAGGGACTTCAGACACACGTAAATTTCTTCAGCGTGCCTCCTGCAGAACCTTCACAGTGGGTCTCAGCAGATCTCTGGACAGGTAGGTTCACCCCAGCCATTTACTTAGTACTCATCCTGGATGTGAAGACCATGTATCTTGGGAACGTTAAGGATTCAAATCAGACTCAGGACTGAAATATCTTTTCTGTTCTCTTCTGGGGACTTAAATCTCTGTTCTCTGAAGCCTCAGTGGAAGAGACAGAGAAATGACTCCAAGCATGGTCCCCAGCACCCCTGCTGGTAAATTAGACAGTGTGAGCATTTCTACAGAGAAATGAAGAGTCCTTATGAGGATTCTATCTCACTTTAGGATAAAGAGGAATTTTTCTGCCTTAGAGCTGGCAGAACTGATGTTTTGGAAGGCCCTCTCTACAGACAGGAAGCTTCTTAAGTAATTTGAAATACTTGATTTCTTCTCCAAGATGGACCTACTAAATTGTTAACCATCAACAAAATGAGTTTCTCCCCTTCTGGATGTTCACATTGCCCAGAGTGACAAACCCTATGATGGAAAGAAAGATTCCCTATGCCAACTGACAGGCTTTCAGATGCTGGTGGACACTGACAGCTCCTGTCAAGGTGCAGTTTGTCCCCAAAACAACTCAGGTTTAAATAAGTTTAAGACAAATTGTACAGTTAGAGACCAATAGAAGATTTCTTGAAATCATTTCAGTAGCTATTTAAAACATTTGCAGTATGATTTCTCTACCTAATTGTAATATAAATGATGAACATTAGGTATAGTTTTAAAGTTTCTTTTCCTGACATGTTAGTATTTTGACAGACTTATAAAATATTTCTTTTCAGTAACAAACTTAAAATAAGTTGTGTCAAAAACAAGCATAGCTTTATCAAAAACAAATCAGAAACCTTTCTGAAGAATAGGAGAAAAATATTCATTTCAGTGATATATGCTTACCAAAATAAAACACAATCCTAACTTTGTCATTAGTAATATTTTCTTTAGAAAAAGGAATTAATAAGTGGTAATGATATATGCAAATATTTCTTTCTTTCTAAAAGCTAATTGCAGAAATTCATAGTACACAATCTACGATGACATTTTGTTTTTTGGGGTTTTTTTTTGCATTGATAAATTAAAGGTACAATTATTGAGTGAATTATATCTTGGGGTGAAACATACACTGAACTCCTTTACAAAGAAACAAACAGGAAATGTTTTATTTAAAGTGAGTGCCACCTCTGTATTTTCCGCCTTAAACTCACCGGTGTATTTCTTACAGATATGATGGCAGGGGAAAAGAGATATGAAATATCTAGTGCCACACAGTCATATAACCTCATCAGACATATATTTGATGTGTGGAATAAAGTATCATTGATTCAACAAACACAACAGATTTAAGAAAGCCCCCAGCCTGATTCTTTTGTTAAATATAAACCTAGATACCATGTGTCCCAGTTGCTTGGATATGCAAAATTTTAGTTCACCTGTTATTTCTATTTTAACTATGAAACTCTTCAGTGAGGTAGAATGAGTTAGTGGGATACAAATAGGAAACCACATTAGAAAATTGTTCAAAATGTGCTAATAACAAGAATGGCTGGCACCAAATATCTTACTGCTATCAGGCTCTGTACTAACCCATGTTTGTATAGTGTCTCATTATATTCGCACAAGAATATAAATACTTGATAAAAATCCCACAGCTAGTAACTGGTGACCTAACTTCCAGCCAACCAAGTACCAAACAAACAAGCAAACAAAACACATAAAGCAGAACCATAAAACTACAGCAACAATCAATATTCTGCAGATTGTTTGCATGACAATCTCATTGAGCCACAACTGTCTTACCAGACACAGAAATAATTCCATGTCATCTTGGACATTCCTCCAGAATAATGAGATCATTATTTCGAGATGGCTAACATTGTTTTGGGCCTAGAGTATAGTAATGAATAAATTAGTGCTTCTCTCCAATCATTTCTCTATAAAAGAAAAACAAAGTAATCAAATTTGAGCAAATCAAAACTAAAGTAATACTTCTTTCAAACATCCAAACTGGCATTAAACAATGTAAAGGAAAGAAGCATTTGATGGAAAACAAAGAAATGGCTGCCAGAACTTAATAATAGAGATATTTCTGAACAGGTAAAGATCAGAGTGATAGAAAAGACTAGTTTATTTGGCCAAAGAAATGGGATTACTTTAAAAAATCAGCTTCTGAATAACACTAAGAAGGAAGACTACTGAGGTATAGCAGGTCAGTTAACAGCTGATAAGAAACTGATAAGAAAAAAACAAAACAAAACAAACAAACCCAGCAGAGTCAAAGCATTTTTGACGAATATAGAATTCCCAAGGATGATGACAAGGTATGGGCTAAAGAGAAAGCCAGTGACAGCTAAGGAGAAAATAACTGAAAGTCACTGGAGGTCACTCTGGCTCATCAACTTCTTATAGAGCTATCTTTTATCACTGGAAGCATACACAGAGACATGTGTACATGTAAATACATATTCATGCAATAGTATATTAAAATACACAAATATATATCAATTCATATAATAGATTTTGTATATTCAACTAATATAAATTATATCTAACACAATTGAAAACAGCTTTTTACAACACTTGTAACATGAAATTAGTCTCTAGAGAGTGTGTATTTCTGAATTTTTTAAGATTATGAGAAATATAATTAAAATCTAACACTTTTTCCTGTGACCAGAAATTATCCAATTTATATGAGACAGTCTACAATCTAGCATCTACCAGAAAAATCAATTTGACCATCTATTAATCTCCTTCCATTTTCCCCATTAAAAGATGAGAACAACAAAATAAATGGCCTCAAAAAATCTCACCCAGGTGACCGAGTTCATTCTCATGGGAGTCTCAGATCGCCCAGACCTCCAGATTCCACTCTTCTTTGTTTTCCTGCTGATCTATGGGCTGACCATGGCAGGGAACCTGGGCATCATCACCCTCACCAGTGTTGACTCTCAGCTCCAAACGCCCATGTACTTCTTCCTCAGGCACTTGGCTATTATCAATCTTGGTGATTCTACTGTGATTGCACCAAAAATGCTGGTAAACTTCTTGGTTACAAAGAAAACCATATCCTACTATGGTTGTGCAGCCCAACTGGGTGGCTTCCTGGTTTTCATTGTTGGTGAGATTTTCATGCTGGCTGCAATGGCATATGATCGTTATGTGGCTATTTGCAACCCCCTGCTCTACATGGTGGTGGTCTCTCCACAGATGTGCATACTGCTGGTGTCCCTCACTTACCTCTACAGTCTGACCACAGCACTGACTGTCTCCTCCTGTGTGTTCTCTGTGTCATACTGCTCTTCCAATGTAATCAACCATTTTTACTGTGATACTGTCCCTTTGTTGGCATTGTCCTGTTCTGATACCTACCTTCCAGAAACAGCAGTATTTATCTCTGCAGGGACCAATTTGTTATTCTCTATGATTATTGTTCTAACATCCTACTTCAACATTGTCCTTGCCATTTTGAGGATCCGTTCTTCAGAGGGCCGACGAAAAGCCTTTTCCACCTGTACCTCTCACATGATGGCTGTCACTGTGTTCTATGGGACAATTCTTTTCATGTATTTGCAACCAAGGACCAACCACTCATTAGATACTGATAAAATGGCCTCTGTCTTCTACACCCTGGTGATACCAATGCTGAATCCCCTCATATACAGCCTGAGGAACAAGGATGTGAAGGATGCATTCAAGAGATTCCTAAATAACCCTTGTCAGTCTTTCAAATTAACGTAAATTTAAAGCTTCAATCGTCTTCATAAAAGGGTTTTCATTTGCTTCTAAAAAGCTAATCTCTGTTAAATGCAGAGGTAATAAACACATAAAGCAGAACCATAAAACTACAGCAATAATCAATATTCTGCAGATTGAATTCCCATAGATTTCAATGGGAAACTCTTAACCCTTTATTTTCCAATCTCAAATACCCAACTTTTGCTAATACAAAGATGTGTTGGTTGACCAAAGAAAATATACTTATATAAGTAGTAAACAATAATTTCAGAATAAGCACATTTTACAATGAAACATAACTTGCTACTGGGCTTTTATAATTTCTAAACAAGGAATAGAAAGTCTGAAATTGGGGAAATTATGTGAAAACCAGACCTTGGATGTTTGTCAAGCGTTAGGTCATCTTCCTTTCCATAGAACAGTTTTGTTCAACTACAAAGGGTTTTATTTTTACTTTTTGTTTATTTTATCTTTCAATTTGTTTACCTTTTAAAATCCATTTTTATCTTGTACTTTACATAAAATTTATATCACAGAAAAATAAACCTTTAGGATAAAATAAAAACTGAACAACAACAAAAAAATGCTTAGATACACATGGGAGTAGGCCATGTAGCAAAACAGAAAAAGATGTATGAAGGGAGATTCCACTTTTTCATTCCTTTTGTGTGGCACATGTACATCAAACAAAATGTTGATATTTATCCTGATATGATATAAAATTAATTTTCTCCAATCCTCTTTTTCACACTAACATTGTATAGAGCTAACCATCTGGGGTATAAAAACATAAAGCAAACACCACTTCATTTAGCATTTTTGTTTAGTGTTTTTTTTTTTAAAGATTTTATTTATTCACTTGACAGACAGACATCACAAGCAGGCAGAGAATCAGGCAGAGAGAGAGGGGGAAGCAGGCTCCCCGCGGAGCAGAGAGCACAATGCGGGGCTTGATCCCAGGACCCTGGGATCATGACCTGAGCCAAAGGCAGAGGCTTTAACCCACTGAGCCACCCAGGCGCCCCAAGCATTTTTGTTTAGTGTTTTGCAGTCAAATGTTAGTAGACCAAAAGGAAAAAAAAAAAGTCATTGCCATTAAGGTGACACCAATTCTCAAGGGCACCACGTCCAGTAAATAAATAATTAAAAGAATAAATAAATATTCATTGTTATTCTATGCCCTCTTTCTATCTGTGCATGCAAAACGCTACTAGCATACAACTAATGAGAGAGACGGGGCATGGCATGAGAGGTAAGGCAATACCTGGATATAAGGTAGATTGTGACATTTTCAGGAAGTCAGAAACAAGTCAAACAGATGAAATGTGACACTCGGTTTCATAAGCTAACTCCTAACTTTAGTTTTAAATAAGGAAAATATCTAGCTGAAAACAGAGCAGTCACACTGTATCACGGACATTACTCTTGACCACAGGCAGAAGTGGCAATAACTTGATAGCATTACCTTTTAAAATTTTTAAGTTTTTGTTTTTATAAATATGTAAAAGTATATAGTATAAATAATTTATTTTCTGTTTGTCTGGTGTACCTATCGCTGTTATTGCTGTACCAGCCTACATCTGTACAATTGGGGAAGTATATTCCTCAGCACAAAACCATTGTCTTTGAGTCTAGTTCCGTGAATGGAATTGGAGCGACAGGGCTAAACTCACTCTTGCATGTCTACCAATTCTATGTATTTTTTTAAGATTTTATTTATTTATTTGCCAGACAAAGATCGCAAGTAGGCAGAGAAAGAGGAGGAAGCAGGCTCCCCGTTGAGCAGAGATCCCGCTGCAGGGCTCGATCCCAGGATACTGGGATCATGACCTGAGCCAAAGGCAGAGGCCTTAACCCACTGAGCCACCCAGGCACCCCTCAGTCCTATGTATTTTATTCAATGAATTAAAGTCAAGAATGAAAACTGCAGTGCTTTCTACTTTTTAACTTGGCTTACATACATGATTTGTTAAACATAATTATGATGTTATTTGTATTAGTTTCCTAGTGATACTACAGCAAATCATCACTGATTCAGTGGCTTGAAATAACAGAAAATTATTATCCCAAAGTTCTGGAGATCAAAATTTCAAAATGAGTCTCACTGGGCTACAATCAAGATGTCAGCTGATTTTGTTCCTTCCTGGATGGCCATGGAAGAGTCTGTTTCTTTTCCTCTTCCAGCTTCTAGAGACAACCTTCATCCCTTGCTTGGCATACTCTTCCAAACAGGGATCCTATAACTCTGACCTCTACTTGCACTGCCACATGACCTTCTGACTGAGACTCTCTTGCCTCTCTCTCCTTCTTAGGATTACATTGGTCCCACCCAGAGAGTCGAGAACAGCCTTCCCATCTGGAGGTCCTTAACTTAATCACGTCAGCAAGTCTCTTTGTGTGGAAGGTACCACATTCAGAGTTGTGGGCATCTTTGGTAGGGAGGGAGACCGATTTCTGCCTCAAATATCTATATCTATATGGTGTGCTTTGTGAAACTAGGCAATCTAAAATCTTGCATGTCTCATTCACTAGCACTCAATGGGATAGTCTCATAAACCTGCCACTAATTGCCCTTCCTAAATTACTTAGCTACAAAATTTGACCTAAGTAAACTGTACACAAAGCTCTCTTCTAACAAGGATAAGCAAAAAGTATTTAGTTCAAAGGTTCCTAAGTGTATGCGCACATACACATGCACTCACATATCACTTGCACACATTTATCAAAAAACAATCAACCGGTCAGGAAGGCATATCAGCCCAGTACCAGTTTCCCATGAAGTAAGGTATGGAAAATAATTTATATGACAGCTTTGATCTACAACTGATCAAAGCTCACGCCTTATGAGATGCTAAGTCACCTGTACTTCCAGCTTATCCCTAACTAACCACTGTGAAGTTTCCATGACATTTGTGTCCAGTGACAACAAAATCCCTCTGGTGGTGAGGGGACAGAGAAGACGCAAGACACACCCATAAACCAAAGTCCGACAACACCTGTGAAAGCTAGGACACACTTCAAACAGCCACAGGAACCCTCCTTCTGCAGCTGCCACAGAAGCAGTAGCTTTAACCTAATTCCATCTATAGGGATGTTCTAGCCAGAGAGCATTACAAGTGCTTAAGTCCTGTGTGACAGACCCTGAATCCTTTCAAGACCATGAAAGTTAGAAAAAACATCAAACTTCCCCAAATTCAGCATAGTAAATGCCATTTCATGAATTTAAACTTCAAAACCTACTGAAGGGCTATTTTCACAGCCGCTCATTTTGTTCTGAAGCACCACGATCATATATCTCAATATTTTATTTACATTCCAAGAAATATGTCTGGTATTAATGTTTCCTACTATACTGATAATCTAAAAGATAATAGAAATTGGTATGGTTCTTATTTTTTTTTAATTAAAAGTTAAATTAAGGAGACCATCTTGGTTACTCAGTGGGTTACACATCTGAATCTTAATTTCAGCTCAGATCATGATCTCAGGGTAATGTGTTCAAGCCCTGCATCAGATGCAGCAACCAGGATGGAGTGTGCTTGAAATTCTCTCCCTCTCCTTCTGTCCCTCCCTTCGTTCGCCCATGAAGTCTCTTTCTCTCAGATAAATAAATAAATAAGTTCTTTAAAAAAGTTAAACTGAATAATTGCAAGTGTTCTAATGCATATTTTCTTATCCCTTAAGGTCTAGATAAGTTTAGATAGAGTTGCTAAGGCCATCTCCTTGCAAGTTCATAAGTCTTCATCAGATGTCTATGCGACCATGGGTCGCATCTATCACCTCTGCTTTCCAAATGGCTATTTTCAAAAGCCACCTCCATGGAAATGAAAAAAAAAAAATGCTTTCAAGAAAACCATTGAAGAAAAGAACTACAAGCTCTGAAACAGAAGGCACTGTGAGAGGCACTCAGGACTAGCACACAGTAGGGATGGAGATTGGCTGCCCACAGGGAGGGGCTGTGCTTTCAAGAGGAGTCAGGCTACAGTTGCCAGGAGGAGAAGAAGTCAGCTAGCCAGGTGCCCAGGAGGAAAAGTAGGATTTGGAGGTCAACTCCCCCCATTTGCTATGAGGTGTGTGTCAGTGTTTTTTCACATCAGCATTATCATGTTATAGACATCCAAATAGTAACATTATACTAGAATTAATGTGTACCTGTTTCTGTTATAATGTCTGAACTTCTTTGTTTACATGGATCATAGTACACTTTTTCTTTTCAAATCTTGAAAATATTTGGATTCTTTTAAAAAATAAAGTATTAAATCAAGGAAAACAATATTAGCTCTGTAAAGTTTAACTGATTTAATTATTTGCTGCAGCCTTTACCATTTGTTCAAGCGGTACATATTCATGAATTAGATGTCCACAATATGAAATGAAGTGTACTGATGGTGGGATGTATGCAGATAAAAGAAATCTTGGCATAGATCCATCCTCATGTAAATAAATGAAATGTGCTCTATTTATCCAAAAACAGGGCCTTGGGAGATACATCACAGACATGTTCATTCATGGGTCAGTAGGGACCACACACACACACAAAGGTGTTAATTGTGGTGATGCATGTAGAGTCACAAGTTGGGAACTAACTAAATGCCCCTTACTAAGGCAGCAAAACTATAGTAAATGGGGGTAGAGACAGATTATAGCAATTTTATTAAATAGAGGCCAGGAAAATATTGTGTATGTGGAAAATGAATAAAATTCAAAAACATATACTAGATTGAGAACCTTGAGGAATCGAAATAAGTCGTGTAACAACCTATGCGTGCACTTAAAACATATATTATATTCACTTTATAAAGCCACATTTAAAAAAAATATTTATTTATTTAATTTAGAGTTTAAGAGGAAGAGTATGAGTGGGGGAGGGGCAGAAGGAGAGGATGAGAATCTCAAGCAGACTCCCCACTGAGTGTGGAGCCCAATGCAGGGCTCAATCTCTCCACCCTGAGATCATGACCTGAACTGAAACTAAGAGTGAGACACTTAACTGACTGAGCTACACAGGCACCCCATAAAGCTGAAATTCTTATTAAGAACATATGTCAACATTTGTGGAGGAGATACTTGTGTAAGGAAAGGAAACTGATGTAGGAATGGGATTAGGATGAGGATGAACACAGGTTGTGGAATTATGTATCATTACTTTAATCCTTTAGGTTAAGAAACTAAATATAAATTACTTTATTTTTTTGAAGATTATTTATTTATTTATTTGACAGACAGAGATCACAAGTAAGCAGAGAGGCAGGCAGAGAGAGAAGGGGAAGCAGGCCCCCCACTGGGAAGAGAGCCCAATGCAGGGCTCAGTCCCAGGACCCTGAGATTGTGACCTGAGCCGAAGGCAGAGGCTTAACCCACTGAGCCATCAAGGTGTACCCCCATTTTTTAAAGATTTTATCTATTTATTTGACAGACAGAGATCACAAGTAGGCAGAGAGGCAGACAGAGAAAGAGAGGGAAGTAGGCTCCCCGCTGAGCAGAGAGCCCCATGGGGGGCTCAATCCCAGGACCCTGAGATCACGACCTGAGCTGAAGGCAGAGACCTTACCCTCTGAGCCACCCAGTTACCCTATAAATTACTTTAGACACATATTCCTAGTTTTTTATTCCTTCTGAGCTTTTAACACACTATAGGTCATGTGTAAATAGTTTTGTCTTTATCTTCAGATATAAAACATGGAAGAATCCATTGTGGAAAATGTTAGAAGTTTATGTAATTGATAGATGATGAAAGCATGTATCTGAGAAATACTCTACTTACATCCAGACACTTGAGTGAATACAATAAAAATAACATCTAAGGAGAGCAAGTGCATTGTATATATAAAAACAGGTGCTTGGGTGGCTCAGTTGGCTAAGTGTCTGCCTTCAGCTCAGGTAATAATCTCAGGGTCCTGAGATGGAACCCTGTATGGGACTCCCTTCTCAGTGGGAAGTCTGCTTCTCCCTCTTCCTCTACCCCCACCCCTACTCCTTCTCTCTCTTTGTCTCTCTCAAATAAATAAAACCTTTAAAAAACTCCTCAATAGGGAAATTAAAATTACTCTGAATAATTAGCAAAGATCAGTGGCATCATTTCTTGCTCTCAGATGCTTTGGGAATAATCAAGAATTGCATTCAAGCTCTCAGGGGAGTGTCTCAAAGGGAGGAGAGGCTCATAAATTCTTCTGACAGCATTGAGGTTTAGTTATCACACAGAGGAACAAGAAGACTGTCTTCACTTAAGGTGAATAGATGGCATTGGTTATATTGATTACTAGATCAGCTGCAGTGATAATTTTGGATCCCTGTCTTCCATTTAAATGACCGATATGAGTATAGGCACCAAAGCCAGACTCAGTACAGTACATCATGCATGTAAATCATCTCTCTTCATAACTAGGTTTTCTGGAGTAATGATATATGTTTACCACTATGAGTATGTTCTTTGAAGGTGGTAAGGGACCTCATTTCTATTTGTTATTATTTCTACATTTCTATTGAGATTGCAGACAATAAAAAACTGTGCAGGGGGAGTTAATATTTTTGTAAGCTCTACTGACAATCCTCCTCTCTCCTCTTTCCCTCCCAACTTTTAGTAAGTGTGCAGTGTTCTCAGTATGACCAACCCATTTATCTCAGCTGAGGCTATTTACAAAATGTTATAGAATATTGAGTTGAGGTTGAGCGTTCTCATTTGCATAAGAGGACATCCTTGGACTCCATGCCCATTCCCCAGGTCCTAGCACAGCTCTGGAGTTTCTGCTTCCGTCTGATAAGAGTCAGGTTTGGGGATGCCTGGATGGCTCAGAGGGTTAAGCCTCTGCCTTCGGCTCAGGTCATGATCTCAGGGTCCTGGGATCGAGTCCCGCATCTGGTTCTCTGCTCAGTGGGGAGCCTGCTTCTCCACCCCCTCTCTCTGCCTGCCTCTCTGCCTACTTGTGATCTCTCTCTGTATCAAATAAATAAATAAAATCTTTTAAAAAAAAAAAGAGTCAGGTTTGATGCTCACTTTCTTTGTTTCTTTCCAGGCAGTGCTTGGGTCGGACTTGAGGGTGGAGGCCACACAAATATTCACTCAATTGAGTTTTAGAAGAACTCCACAGAGATTTGTAACATCACAATAAAATGAATGTTGAGATGAAGAGGTTTTCCAAACTGAAAACTGCTGTGGGATAGTCCTTTCTTTGGGTATATTTACAGCTTACGACATTAAGCTTTGTCACTTGTTGGATTGTTGCTAATGAATGTTATTGCTCTACTATAAATATTTTGTATAGATTTTTGGATAGAGAAAATTGTATGAAGTACTTTATCTGTCAAATTAATATTGAATTTTTATTCTATTTTGGGGGGAAATTTCTGTTTATTTAAGGGCATCCAGAGGTTCTAGTTGAGCACAACTGAAACTTTTACAACACTAAATTGCATAATCCAGGAACATATTTTACCAATTTGTTCAGGTTTCTGTATTTTTTCCCCAAAATGTCTTAACTTTTTATGTTTTAAGAGTAGGTACATGGCAGTTTATATTAGATATTCTATCATCATGCTATTTCTCTTTTATTCTTAATTTCTATAGCTTTTGTCCATTCTAAATGGCATTGATTATTCATCCATTAAAATGCTCCATTTTCTTTCTAATTCAGTTGGATAATGTGATGAATTCTAATTTATAGAACTTTCAAAATTCAATCATCCAGCCAAACATGGGATCAAGGCAGCTTGGACAACTGTCCTGTAATTGTTACATATTTTTAAAAACTGTTATCAGTGCCATATTAATACTGTCTAGAGGAGATATATTTATTCATGTAATATATATATGTATACATATAACATGAATATATGTGGGTTTGTGGGATGCATATATACTGATTATACTGTAGGTTTCTTTTATTATCATATCTTTCTTTTTTAAATCATGATTTTATCTCCCAGAATGAGTTATAGTGGGGTTCTCACTTTTTCACTGTGGAATAGTTAGTAAAAAATATGGATGATTTCTTTTTCCATGAAATTTTGGGATACCTGTCTTTAAAAGTAATCTGAAAGAGAAAGGAGTTGGAAAAGTAAAGGTCGATAAATGACAATCTTTTTTATTTTATTTATTTTTTTATTTGACAAAGAGAGGGAGACAGGGAGAGAGGGACCACAAGCAGGGAGAGTGGGAAAGGGAGAAGCAGGCTTCCCACTGAGCAAGGAGCCAGATGCAGGGCTAGATCCTAGGACCCTCAGATCATGACCTGAGCTGAAGGCAGACATTTAACGACTGAGCCACCCAGGCACCCTGATAAAGTGCAGTCTTTAAATAAAATGTGTTAGCAGAAAACATTTCATGTACATATGATGAAAGATGAAATAAAGGTGTAAGAATAGTATTCAAATTAATCTTTCATTCATGCACCTCATGCAGTATTATTTGCCAACCTCTAAGATATTTGAGATAGTATCCCGTACTTTAGAGTAATATTTCTGTCTGTTGTATACTTATAGCAGTCTACCGGATGATTTTAAGTAATACATTAACAAATACAGTCTAACTTTTACTTGTCTTAAAATGTGGTAGAAAGTACAACTACACCATTAAACACATCATTTCAGAGAATCAGTTCTAAGGTGAGAATGTAGTGAATTCTTCCTTTTTATGTTGAATAACTTATAGATGCAGGCCTTACTTGGTGTGCAACATATCACAGATTGGAAACTGAAAAAATCTGCATGCAAGTGCTAAATATTCAGATACATTATTCTAGAGAAAATAAAATGTAATTATGTGCTTTAGAGTGGGCATGTTAGGGACATCTGCAAAGTTGCTCAATTATTATCTATCATCATGAAAAATCATTAAACTATATTTAAAACTCATAAAAGAATAGTGAAATGAGAACAGAATTTAATAAATTAAATGGGTAATGGAATGGGAATACCATTAGATATGCAGAGTTCTAATGAGAAATGCAAATCAAAGTCTATTAAATGGGTTAATCATGGTTTACATGGAGGTTGGAACTAAAGTTTGCAAGAGCAAGAGGCAGAGTGTTGTTGCTTTTATTATAATTCCTTCTAAAGTATTATATATTTAGCCAATTACAAGTATTTTAAATGCAAAACATTTTTTTAAAAATCAAGAATCCCAGCTAGCATGTGGCACCAAGAAAAAAAAAAAAAAAGGTTGCCCTATATCTTAGGTTGTAACACTCTTTATTATTTTTAAAGATCTCATTTATTTATTTGACACAGAGAGAGAGATCACAAGGAGGCAGAGAGGCAGGTGGAGGTGGGGGGGAAGCAGGCCCCCTGGCAAGCAGAGAGCCAGATGCAGAACTTGATCCCAGGACCCTGAGCTCATGACCTGAGCCAAGCCTAACCCATTGAGCCACCCAGGCACCCTGTAACATTTTTTAAATTTGGTTCCAGGTTCAATGATGGAGGTGAGTCTTATTTTAAATTAACCCGTCTAAAATATTGGATTTATCTCACCCATAATGGCTTTGCCTCCTAAAATATCAACAGATATTGTCTCCTGAAACCCAATGACTATTGTGATGGTTGTTCCCACAGCAATTTTCCTTAACAGCCTGGATGAACAAACAAAATCTAACAGTGCTAACAGAATTCATCCTAATGGGAATCACAGACCGTCCTGAGCTGCAGGCTCCCTTCTTTGGGCTCTTCCTCATCATCTACACAGTCTCAGTGGTGGGCAACCTGGGCATGATCATCCTCACCAAAGTGGACTCCCGGCTCCAAACACCCATGTACTTCTTCCTCAGACACCTGGCTTTCATTGATCTTGGTTATTCAACTGCTGTGGGACCCAAAATGTTAGTAAATTTTGTAGCTAATCAAAATACAATCCCCTACAATTGGTGTGCCACACAGCTGTCTTTCTTCATCTTGTTCATCATCAGTGAGCTTTTCATTCTGTCCGCAATGGCCTATGACCGCTATGTGGCCATCTGTAACCCTCTGCTCTACACAATTGTTATGTCGCAAAGGGTGTGCTGGGTGCTGGTAGCCATCCCCTATCTCTACAGTGCCTTCCTTTCTCTGACAACCACCATAAAGATATTTATGTCTTCCTTCTGTGGCCATAATATCATTAGACATTTTTACTGTGATAGTCTTCCCTTGTTAACTTTGCTGTGCTCAAGCTCACATGATATTGAGTTGATAATACTGATCTTTTCAGCATTCAATTTGGTTTCCTCCCTTGTGATAGTGCTTGTGTCCTACATCCTGATCCTAATGGCCATCCTCAGGATGAATTCTGCAGAGGGCAGGCACAAGGCCTTCTCCACCTGTGGATCCCACCTAACAGTGGTCGTTGTATTATACGCAACACTCTTCTTCATGTATGTCCAACCCAAATCCAGTCATTCCTTTGATACTGATAAAATTGCTTCTGCATTCTACACTTTGATTATACCTATGCTGAATCCCGTGATCTACAGCCTGAGGAACAAAGAGGTGAAAGGTGCCCTGCATAGAATATGGAAAAATTTGCACAGACTGCCTATGTAGAATTCAATATAGACTCTGTATACAATAAATTATGTTACAGACTGTTGTTTATTATATGACATAGGTCTTTAAGAAGCATAATGTATAAAAGTAATGGTAACTAGAATGTTATTCCTTTTTCAACTTATAGTTATTCCAGTAGTGATCATCCTTCTGGTATCAATTTTTATTTATCCTTAAGTATTACCACGAGCAACTGGAGTCCAGACTTCTATTCTCAAATTGCCAATACTTATGTTATAATTGAAGGGTTTAAGAGAAGTCAGTTTTAACACATCTGCCATTAAATAATTTTTTAAGCCTTTCTGGTAGTACTTACTAATGTTAAAAATGCATAGCATAGGGGCGCCTGGGTGGCTCAGTGGGTTAAAGCCGCTGCCTTCGGCTCTGGTCATGATCCCAGGGTCGTGGGATCAAGCCCCGCATCGGGCTCTCTGCTCAGCGGACAGCCTACTTCCTCCTCTCTCTCTCTGCCTCTCTGCCTACTTGTGATCTCTGTCTGTCAAATAAATAAATAAAATCTTTAAAAAAATTTCTAAAAATGCATAGCATATATTTTTTAAATATATTTTGTGGACTAAAAACCACTTTAAGACCAGTGCCCACCACACTGGCAAACTGACATAAGATGGCATTTATTTTTTTTTTTTTCTGTGTGTGTGTGTTCTGGGCATATATACATCAATGTGTAGTCAACACTGTCTGTTCTTAGCTGTATCCCTGTTAACACTTTAATTGTATCCCCTTTGATGGGTGGCATTTCAGATTTGTTACATTATGGTATATGAACATGTGTAAGCATGGGAGAGCAGAATAAAGTTTGATTATTTTCAAGTGTCATAAATATGTACATTAAAAGTTCAAAAGACTTTGCACTGAAACATTAGAAATAATAAGTGGATTTTGCAAGATTAGTGGATATAACATCAGCATATTAAAGATGAATTATTTTGCTATCCACCAGCAAAAATAGTTAAAGTTGAAATTTTAAAGTATCAATTATACTAGATAAAATCTATAGAGTACTTTAGGGAACAATCTAATGAACAATTTGCATGATTTCATCGCTAGACACTATAACAAACATTACTGAGTTATTGAAGGAGAGATAAATGTTTATATATATACCATGTCATTGGTTAGAGGATATAAATGTTGTGATGAGGGGCGCCTGGGTGGCTCAGTGGGTTAAAGCCTCTGCCTTCGGCTCAGGTCATGATCCCAGGGTCCTGGGATCGAGCCCTACATCGGGCTCTCTGCTCAGCGGGGAGCCTGCTTCCTCCTCTCTCTCTCTGCCTGCCTCTCTGCCTGCTAGTGATCTCTGTCTGTCAAAATAAAAAAAAAAAATGTTGTGATGAGGCCAGTTCTCCATAAATTTTCCTGTATATTTAATGCAATAAAAATCAAAATTCCAACAGCATTTTTTAGTGTTGAGCTGATAGCAAAAGTTATATGGAAATGCAAAGGATCTAGAATAGCCAGGGCAATATCTTAGAAGAAGAAAGATTTCAGACGATTTTCAATAACAGATACCAATTCATTTAATGAAGAGAGATTATTTTTAAAAATATGTCATCAGTGCACATATTTACAGAGAGATCAAGAATATAATATAAAGTCCAAAATAGACTTATGTGTGTAATTCCACTTGTTTTAAAATAAGAGCCCTACTGCAATGTAGTAGGGAAAATCAGGCTTCTCAATAAATCGACTGCATTCAATTAGGTTCCTAAGTAGAACATGAATCTTGGTCTTTTATACACTACATGCAAACAATAATTGAAATGTGCTATGAATGGAAATGTGAAAGCTGAAACCAAGATTTTGGTAAAGCAAAGTAAAATAATATTTTTATGACTTGGGATCAACAGAGATTCCTTAAACGGGATACAAAAATAATAATACTAATAAAGAAATAGTACCCTCTACGATGAAAATTCATATTGATGAAAATATACTGTAAGAAAGCAAAAAAATCCAGAGGGACCACATGTGAAGTACACACATCCCTCCAAAGTAATCTGTAAAACAAAACAAGACAACAAATTGTTTAACTTCTAGAATGAAGATGATCAACACAGTCAACCTATTGGGAGGGAATGAATAAGTTGGGGGCAGGGGCAGGACACCTGAAGGAGCACTTCACAAAAGAGGGTATCAAATCTGCCAAAAATGCATAAATGTGTTTAAAAAAATCGTTCATTAAATGTAAGTGAAGACTATATACTGTGATATCATTACACATTCAGCAGGGTAGCTAAAATTCAAAATTTGGATAATAATTCAAAGTGTTGATAAGGGTGTGGAAAACTATAATTCTTGTACTTGTTTCAGGGAGAGTACATTACTATAAATACTTTAGAAAAATAAGGGAATAATTACTAAAGTTTGGGGTGTGTATACTCTATGATGCAGCGGTTCCCTTCCTGTATAATTATGTCCACTGGAGAATAGGTAATAGAATATTTGTGGCAGATGTAGTCATCATAGGTGTTAAATGCTTCTCAAGGGTGGAATGGGTAATACATGATGACATCTTCAAAAAATATATTCTACACAGCAGAGCAAGAAGAAGAGCTAGAAAGAATAGGAGGAGGACCAAAAGAGGAGACATACAAATGTCAACAGAAAAAATGAAAATCTATAACATAAATTAACATCATTCCT
Source organism: Taxidea taxus jeffersonii (assembly GCA_003697995.1). Lineage (NCBI taxonomy): Eukaryota > Metazoa > Chordata > Mammalia > Carnivora > Mustelidae > Taxidea > Taxidea taxus. The sequence continues at coordinate 17,006 of RCUC01148717.1, read as the reverse complement.
AGTTAAAAGAAAACATAAAATAGATTTATGATAAAATTCAACACCTATTTCCAATAAACTACCTCAGTGACCAGAGTAAAAGAAAACAGTATTATAAATGATATCTATAAAAATCCTGTATACTGGGGCAGGGAAAGGACAAATAAGTTGAGGATAAAAGTTTTTAGGGTAGTGACATATTTTTAAAAATAATTATTATGAGGGACGCATATTATTACACTTAAAAATCTACATAAAACTTTTAATGTATACTGAAATATTTGAAACTTTACCTCTAAAATTGTCCTCAAGACTAGGAGACCCAGTCTCCCCATTTATGTTATAAGTTTTCAATTGTGAAAACAGCCCTGCATTCTTGCTTACAAGCAGGATGCCCTAATGGTATTATACATTCTGAAACAAAATGTGTAACTTCTGTAAAGTGCCCATAATAACTCAGCCTAGTTTCATTGTTATTTGTATGGCTGGTGTAATTTTTGGAGACTATGGTGTCTTTTACTGAATATTATATTCATTCATCTTCTTTGCCTCCCCCCTCCTGTTCTGGAGGAAGAGTTATTTTTATATTTTTCATGAGTCCTTTTTCATTTATGTATATCCGATTATATAGGACTGATAAAATATTCTCTCCTACTATGAAAGTTTCCCTTTCACATTATTAATTTTGATGAACAGAATTCTTTTTTTTTTTTTTATTTACTAGAGAGAGAGAGAGAGCCCAGGCAGACGGAGTGGTAGGCAGAGGCAGAGGGAGAAGGAGGCTCCCTGCCGAGCAAGGAGCCCGATGTGGGACTCGATCCCAGGACGCTGGGATCATGACCTGAGCTGAAGGCAGCCGCTTAACCAACTGAGCCACCCAGGTGACCCTGATGAACAGAATTCTTAATAAGTTCATTGGATCATTTTAATCTTATACAATTATTGTTTTATGTGTTTTGTTAAAATGTATACATATTCTACTACCACAAAGATGTCCCATTATGTTTTCTCCTAAGCCGTTTATTTGCATTTCACATTTAGATCTTTAAATCAAATAGAAACGATTCTGATAAGGTCTGGGTAGGTGTCCAGATTCACTTTTTCTCAAATAAATATACAAATTACCTAATAGCACTTATTGAAAAATAACTCTTAGAAATCAATGCATAGTTGACATGATATACAGTACAAAGATGACAAAAAAAATGAACAAGTACTTTTCAAAGTAAATATATAAATACTTCTGAAACAAATGAAAGGCTTTTTATTTCATTCAGTACAAGGATAATGCAAATTAAACCACATCGATACCCATACACATAATCTAGAAGGCTAGAAAGAAAATGATGGAACATACCAAATCTTGATAAGATATTGAACAATTATAATAATTTGCACAGCTATTAAGAATGCATACTGTTATAACCACTCTGGAAATTCATTTGGTAGTACTTACTAATGTTAAAAATGCATAGCCTATGGCTCAGGTTTTCAGGGTAAGAGATACACAGAAATAAAATTATATTCAAGATTAAGTTAATCTTGCTGTAGACACAAAGGGTGTGGGAGTAACCATTTTTAATTACCATTGTTAGGAAACTTTTATGCTTATTGGGATATTGTTTATAATCTATAAATGATTCTTTAATCATTCTCTAAACACATGATAAAATCCATTTTTTATTATTTCATAAGGATCCAAGATGTGAAAAAAGAAAGCTTTATGCTCATCAAAACATCAGGTAAAGTAGAATGTTTATAATATCATTAGTTGTAAAGCCTAAAAGTTTAAACTAGTTCTAATATTGAACAATAAAATAATAGACAACTAATTTGTGATATATTCATAAAAAAGAGTTGTATACAGACATGAGAATAAGGATTCTACAATGACTATAACAGCCTATTAACTGAAAAAAACCAGTCACAAAAAATAGTTTGTGTAAGATTTCTTTTATATGAAGTAACAAAAATAATTGAAAATAATTTATGTTGTTAAAAAGCAGAATAATGGTTATCTCTGTGTGTGTGTGTGTGTGTGTGTGTGTGTGTACAAGGAGGACAGTTGATTGCAGAAAGGAGAATGAAGGGTCTTCTGGGGTCCTGATAATGTTTTATTCTATTGTTGTTATTGTCATTACTGTATAACCCAGATTCTAATTGCACAAAGTGTTACCTTTGTAAAATTTATTTATGATAAATACATTTGTCAATATGCAAATATACTCAATAATAAGTTTAAAACACCACAAATAAGGGGGAAATGGCTACACATACATATATTATTTTACCTTGTGAATTTTTAAAAGGATACAATAAGCATGATTCAAACATTCCTCCATTATGTTCTCCTAAAAAGCCATTGTATAAACAAGAGACAATTACGGGTTGGGAGAAAAATGAAAGTATCTTTCCTATAGATACAGTGTTTGGATTCCAGATCTCTCTGTTAGAGTAGAAAGACTTAACCAGGAGACACTGTGAGGAAAGGTATCAGACTTAACCAGGAGACACCGTGTGGAAAGGTATCTAAGAGAATTTTATTTGTAGGGGGATATAAAGATGTCCTATATAATTAACATATATATCACAGCTTCAGTAACCTCCAGGCTTAATTAACTCGAATTCTCTCCCCTCAAGGAAAGCCTCAAAGGAGGAAAGATACACATAAATCCTTCTCACTGGGTTGTGTTAGGAATACATGGGAAAACAAAGAGATTCCTCCTCAGAAGTGAATGGAATGCACTTGTCTCTGTAACTAACTCAGACCAGTGACTCTTCAGGACCTCATTAGTGTCTGATACCCCCTCAGTGTTTTAGCAATCTCTTTAATAATCTGCATTGATAACTGAAGTTTCTGGGTGAATACAAGTTTGTAAACATCTTTATGATAATTTTTGGTGAAACCTAGACATTCACTGTGAGGCAGCAAATTTGTACTCTTTTTAGATCTAAAAGTGGATTTTCCAGGTTATAATGGCAATTCTATGGTTAACTTAGAGTCACCATCAAATCATTTTCATAGTGGTTGTATCATTTCACATTGCCAACAAGAATACATAGAGGTTCTAATCTCTCCACACCTTTGTCAGCATTTATAATTCTCCTTTTTTTTTTTTTTATTATCCATCCTAGGGGTGCTTGGTGGCTCGGTTGGTTAAGCATCTGCCTTCAGCTCAGGTCATGATACTAGGGTCCTGGGGTGGAGTCCAGCATCAGGCTTTCTGCTCAGCGAGGGGTCTTCTTCTTCCTCTGCCTCTCCAGCTGGGGTTGTGTTCTCTCTCCCTTGCTCACTCTCACTCAAATAAATAAATAAAATCCTTAAAAAAAAATCCTATGGGGTGTAAGATGGTGTCTCATTGTGGTTTTGAATTGCATTTTTCTAATGACTAAGGGTGTTGAACTTTTGTTCATGAGTTTATTGACCTTTTGTTTATCTTCTGTGAGAAATGTCTGTTCAAGTCTTTAGCCTGTTTTCTAATTTGCACTGTTTGTTTGTTTGTTTTTTCTGTTGAGTTGAATAATCTTTATATACTCTATATAACAGAGCTCTACTGGATATATGATTTGCAATCTCCTCCACTGTGTGGTTCATCTTTTCATCCTTTGATAGTATTCTCTGATGCACAAAAGTCTGTTTTTTTTTTAAATTTTGATTATTTCCATTTATCTCTTTTTTTGCTTTTGTTGTTTGTGCTTTTGGTGTCTAAGAAAGCTGCAAAGAGCTTAGCTGAGCTGATAGAGAGAGTCTTGAGCTGCCAGGTGTTAGCCAATATAAAGCAACAGACCATAAATGCAAGATTTCAGCCTTTAATCACTTACTACAGTGGTTATCTCAGTCATATGTCCTGAAAGTTAGTGATTATTTGTATATTTTTCCCAGTACAGGTTTCCCAAATGGCCTGTACAGAGAAGCACAATCTAACAATATGGAAAGAATTCATTCTAATGGGAATCACAGGAGCCCCTGAGCTGCAGTCTCCATTGCTTGGACTCTCTCTTACATTTTACCTTGTCTCAGTGGTGGGTAACCTGAGCTTGATCATACTCACCAAAATAGCCTCCAGGTTACAAACACCCATGTACTTCTTCCTCCGACACCTGGCTATCACTGATCTGGGTTATTCAACAGCTGTGGGACCCAAAATACTAGCAAACTTTGCTATAGATCAGCCTATCATCTCTTATACCTGGTGTGCTACCCAACTCACCTTCTTTAGTATATTTATTACTAGTGAAATTTTCATTTTGTCAGCAATGGCCTATGACCATTATGTGGCCATCTGTAACCCTCTGCTCTACACAGTCATCATGTCACCATTATGTGGCCATCTGTAACCCTCTGCTCTACACAGTCATCATGTCACGTAGATTATGTCAGTTGCTGGTGGCAATCCCCTATCTATACAGCATCCTTTTGTCTTTGCTGACCATTATAAAAAATGTCCTTTCATCATTTGGTGGCTATAATGTATCAGGCATTTCTACTGTGATAGTCTACCATTGATAGAGCTGCTCTGCTCAGGCACACATGAAATTAAACTGATGATTCTGGTCTTTTTGGCTTTTAATTTGGTGTCATCTCTTCTGATCATCCTTGTGTCCTGCATGCTGATCCTTGCTGCTGTGCTCAGGATGGACTCTGCAGAGGGCAGGCACAAGGCTTTCTCCACTTGTGGATCCCATCTGACAGTGATAGTCATATTTTATGGTACTCTATTTTTTTATGCATGTGCAGCCCAAATCCAGTCATACTGATAAAATAGCCTCCTTATTTTATACTTTGGCTATACCCATGCTGAATCCCATGATCTACAGCTTGAGGAATGAAGAGGTGAAAAATGCCCTATAAAGGACCTGAAGAATGTTTGCAAATGTTCTACTTAAAATTCACTGTAGGGTACACTAACACTAAATTATGTATTAGTCAATGTATACTGTAGCTAACCTTGCTGTAGTCTTGTTCTGTTGCTTGCGGGAGGTGAGCAAGAATCAATGTGTGATAAGCATAGAAATAAAGAAAAATATTCATTATTTTCAAAATTCTAATGAGGATAATCACCAACAGATTTCTCATCCTTCAGATACTAACCTAATTTAGCTTCAGTTCCAGGTCAAGTACTATTCCTACATGTTCTGGCACTACCCTATTTGTCTGTCTCTTCCACTAAGCACTTATTTTTATAAAACCAGAGACTCCATATATTCTTTTCACAACCTTATCTATAACTGTCTAGCATAGTAAAAGTCACACACAAAGAAGATACCTGATAGATACTATATAAATTAATTAATCAAGGAAATAAACATATCCTGCAAAGTTTAATAATGAAAATCCCTCTTTTTATGGGGCTTACAGAAAACAGGCAGCATGAGAAGTGGTCTGTACAGTGGGATGGATTGGATTGAGCAATATGAAAATGGGATAGAGTCAGTAGCCAGGATGGGGGGGGTCACCCTTTAATTAAGATTGTCATGGAGCGTTCTCCAAAGATAGCATTGAAACAAACACTTGAGGAGCTAAGTGGATATACTCTGGCTACCTATTGGAAGCTTGTTCCATGGGGACAGAACATTGCAGCAGTTCTCAATGATTAATGTGCTGAAAAACAGAGTCAAATGTGGTGGGAACATAAATGTGACTAAGAAATAAAAGAGATGTGATGAACTTATAATATAGAATGTGATCTTGTAGGACTTATATAGGTCGTTGTAAAACTTGCCTTTTTTCCAAATGATAAAAAAGACTTTGGAGGATTTTGAGCTAAGGAGTGGTTTGATCGATCTTTGATGAGGGGACAGCTATGACTGCTGTGCAAATTATGGATGGAAAACTCTAAGATGGGAAATTGAAGACACTGAGGGGGGTTAATCATGTTACATTTAAGAGAGAATAAAGGTTAAATCCAGGTCAAGTAGAGTCGGAGGATAGAAGTGATTACATTCTTAACATGTTTTTAAGGAAATCTCAATATTTCTTCACATTTATATGGGGTATAAGAAGCATAAAAAAGGGAAATTAATGATTTGAAAAGAATGAAAAGACTAGTTCCAAGACTCATCTTAAGATATGCTGAATACTGTTTTTTGCTTTCAATTAAGATGGGCTTAACTTCCCATTAAGAAAGAAGAAAAAAAAAGCACCAAACCAAACAAAAATAGAGACAAGATATATGAAAAAAGTGGTCACGACATTGACATCAAACAACAAATGACAGTTTTCCTGACAGATAAGGAACAAATGAGGTGAATCCCATGATTGCGCCACCTTCCTGATGAGTTGAAGAAACAAATTGAGAGTCCAGGAATCCACGGTAGCCGAATTTTGTAAGACAAAGTGCCAGTGCAACAAAAGCTGTACAAAGAAAGAACACTGGATCTCTGCAGAGAATCCTCCTCAATTATTGGACAGATTAGTGATCAACACATGCAAGAGGAAACCATATAGATGAAAGGAATAATCATCTAAGATGATGAAAGGCAACAGTGTCTGGAACTCAAACAGAGGTAGAAATTGTGAGAATGTATTGTACAGGGAGTAGAAAACCTCATAGTGTGTGGGGCTTTAGGTGAAGTATTCAAGAAGGTCTTCCTTCAGTAAGAGGAACAATTAGCTCTACACTTCTAAGCTGCTTTTATCCCACTTAAGAAATTATAAAAGCAATATCCAAAAGGATTTAACTATTTCAAAATAACTATATCCTAGAACAAAATTGTGGGATTATTGCTAAAATACAAATGCATCCAGTATCCATCAAGGAAAATTCACAATGGGTGAAATACATTCTATATCAGGCATACAAGGAAGCAGGAAAATATGATCCATGATGTATAGAATAACCAATCAATGGAAACTGTCCAAGAAACATGTTGGAAATATCAAGCAAGGGCAAAAAATTATTATAATTGTATGTCATATTTTCAAAAAGATAACTAAAGACGTGGAAGGTATTGAAAAAAAGGATTTCAGGGGTACCTGGGTGGCTCAGTGGGTTAAAACCTCTGCCTTCGGCTCAGGTTATGATCCCAGGGTCCTAGGATTGAGCTCCCGCATCAGGCTCTCTGCTCCTTGGAGAGCCTGCTTCCTCCTCTCTCTTTGCCTGCCTCTCCGCCTGCTTGTGATCTCTGTCTGTCAAATAAATAAATAAAATCTTAAAAAAAAAAAAAAAGGATTTCAACTTTAGAAAGAAAAAAATACCATGTTCAAGGTGAAAGATAAATGGGATTGTAGTTACAGTAGATTGGACATTACAGAAGTAAAGATTAGTCAGTCTATAGATACAACAATAAAAAGTATCAAAGTGAGACAAAGGGAGCAAAAAGAACCAAAAACATAAAAAAGAATAATAATAATTTGGGAGACTTTTAAGCAGCCATGTGTGCATACAACTGGTTTCCCAAAGAAGAATGTCATTAGAATTATTTGAAGAAAATACAGGTGAAAAATAATCAAACATGATGAAAGTTAGAAGAACTCAGATTGGAGAAGATTAACAAACCCCAGATAAAAGGAACATACAGACAGCTACCTGAAGGCAACTCATCATCAAATATCTCAAAGCCAATGATCAATAAAACATTAAGCCGTCAAAAAGCAAAGACACTTTATAGAGAGAGGAACAAAGAATAACAGATTTATCGTCAGAAGCACTGCAGGTGAGAAGACAATGGAGCAACATCATTAAAATATTGAAACAAAATAATTGTCAGCTGAGAATTTTGTACCCAGAAAAGTATAGTGATGAAAACCGGATTAGTGGTTGACAGGGGTTAAGGACAAGGGAATGAGGGAAGGGAAGAGCAGTCAGCTATGAAGGAATCATAGGTGACCCATATAGTGATGGAATAAGCCTGTATGTTGATGGTCATGCTGATTACAAAAGTGTACATCTGATTAAAATTGCATATATGCATGTATATATATATGTATATATATGTATATGTATTTCTTTGCAAACACAAAAATGAACACATGGAAAACTGGTGACAAAATAGGCAGAGTATTGTGCCAATATTAATTTCATAATTTCCATGGTACGATCTGTATTGTACAATATCGATGCAAGTTGTTACTGCTAGTAAAACTAAGTGAGATGCAGGAACTCTGTGCTCCTTTGCTCCATCTTCTTATAATTCTGTAACTATTTCAAAATAATAGAAAGCTAAATTAAATCCAAGCCTGTCTGAGACATTATGGGGTAGGATGTGATGGAATGGAAATATTAAATAGAGAGATACATACATACATACACATATCAAAACTTACCGAATTTTATACTTCATATATGTGCAGTTTCCTATTTTCAATGATTCCTATGTAAGTTGTTTTACTTCATTACTAACCATGCCAAGAGATCAAGCCAAAACCAAGGGAAAAGTCAGTAATAGAAACATATTTTAACTATTATAGAGTTAAGAGGGTGCTGGGGTGACTTTCGGTTAAGTGATCAGCTCTTGACTTTGGCTGAGGGCATGATTTCAGGGATCATGGAATCAATCCCTGTGTCAGGCTCTACACTAAGCATGGCATCTGCTTGAGATTCTCTCTTCCTCTCCTCTGTCCCTTCTCCCGTTTCCTCATTTCCCCTAAATTAATTAATTACTTGATTAAATCTTTTTAAATAAAGTATTGTCCAGTTAACAGGGGAGAACATAATTCAGTCACCTGTCATAGATGTGAAGACCCAAGAACTTCATCTATATGCTAGTGCAAGAGGATATCACTACTGGTACAACCAATCTGGAATAGTTAACAAAATTAAAAGAATTGTCTTCTTTTTCCAAGCAATCTTCCTATTTTGTGGGTGTTTATGTGCAGTCATATGCATACATGTAGGTGGATCTATATGAATATCAACACACACACACACACACACACACACACACACACAGCCAGACAAATATGTGGAATGTATACCACGGATAATTTTTCTTTGCACATATTAACATGGCAAGTCAAGGTTTTTCACGGAACTCTGTGTTGGAATAGTATTGCTGACAACTGAGGTTGGAGACAAGCAAATACCAAGAGTAGATCCATAAAATTTGTAATATATTATTGACTGTAATGAAGAAAGAAGCAAAAAGAATCACAACATGAAAACACCACAAATAGGTAATATGGCTTAAAATGCAAAACACAAATGATAGCAAAATAACATAGCCAAACATATGCATATAAAATATTATATTTTTCAGAATATATTGATCTTATAAGATTATATGTTAAGTACAGTAGAGCGGTGACAAGAGAGAGAAAAATAATTGGAATGGGTATTAGGCATGATGGAAAAACAAGAAATACTGAACTCTAATACAGACAAATAAAATGAAAGACAAGACCTAAGCATATGAGGAGAATTTACTGTGAAAAAAGAATGAGAAATAAGGGTAACTAATTCACTCTCTTTAGTCAAAAAAAGAAAGAGAGAAGGAAGGAGGGAAGGGAGAAAGAAAGAGAGAAAGAAAGAAGTAAAGGACACAGCATAATATCTTATTACTTATATACACAGTATCTTATCACTTTTAGTTCACTTAATTCTTTATTTTTTTAAGATTTTATTTATTTATTTAAGAGGCTGGTGGGTGGGAGGAGCAGAGGGAGAGGGACAAGCAGAACATGCACCAAGCACCAGGCCATGGGGGACTCAATCTCAAGACCCTGAAATCCCGATCTGATCCAAGACCATGAGTTGGATGCTTAATGACTGAACCACCCAGGTACCCCTCATTTAATCATTTAAATAATGCAGTAAGATGGTGTTTAAAAATGACTCCCTGTGTTATCTGAGGAGTCCATCATGTCATCCATCTAAAGAGACCATTGTAGAACTGAAGGAATACTGGCAAGCTTGGTGTATAAATAACACAGATTAATCCATTTCCCTATATGTTTGTTGTTTGTTTTGGTAAAAATAATTCAGAGGAATAAAACCAAAGGGAGGAGAAAAAAAAATATATATATGTATAAAATACAAATGATATTTTGTATATATAAAATGTTTTACATAATGTATATATAATTATATAAAATATATGGGAATATAGATTTGAGAGAGAGAGGGAGAGATTTTGAGAAATTAATACACATGATTGTTGGGAATGGTAAGGCAAAATCTGTGGAGTAGCCTAGCATTGCAAGAGTTGACACTGCAGTCTTGAGTACAAAGAGGGAAAACTAAGGTAGATTTTCTATATTTCCATCAGGAGTGTAATTTCTTTGTCTTTGGAGGACCTCAACTTTTGCTTTGTAAGACTTTCAACTGATTGGATGTGGTCCACCTACATTTCAGAAGGACCATGGCTATACTCCAAGTTTATTAATTTGAATTTTAATCACGTGAAAAATATCTTTATAGCAACATCTGGATGAATTTTTTGACTAAACAACTGGCCACCCTCACCTAGCCAAATGCACACATAAAATTAACCATCAAAGCAGGGGGGGACAAAGAGTCAAGAATAAGATGTATGAATGTAGTACACAAACTAACAAAAAAAAATTAATTCATTGGTGAATACAAATTGTTTTAGACTATGAATAAACACCCTCCTTGAATGCTGTTAAGCTTTCAAATGCTTTAGGGATATCAAGAAATTGCTTGGCATATCTTCAGGGAGTCTCAGAGGGCAACAAAGAATCCATAAATTGATCTCACATCACCATATTATGAAGCACACGGGGAAGCCAAGACAGAGGTTTCATCACAGGTAAACAGAGTTTTTCAGGCGGTGCTTTGTTATAGCAATATCCAAATAGTTTCGGTAACCTTTGCAAGGTAACACTTTTATTCCATGTCAAAGCATAGTGAAGTGTTAGGATTTCTGATTCACTTCTGCATCCTACTCTTGATGATGCTTGACAGAGCAAGAGTGCATTCCTGTCTCTTCACTTCACTTGTTCAAGAATTTTCACAAGTGCTAATAGCCATTTTTGAAATGTCAGGGACATATTGCTTATACAAATGTATGTTTCCTATAAATACTAGATCATGTAAGTAATACAGGTCACACTGAGTGACCATAAAACCTAACTAAAGAATTAGGAATTAAGGGGCGCCTGGGTGGCTCAGTGGGTTAAAGCCTCTGCCTTCGGCTCGGGTCATGATCCCAGGGTCCTGGGATTGAGCCCCTCATCAGGCTCTCTGCTCAGCGGGGAACCTGCTTCCCCTTCTCTCTCTGCCTGCCTCTCTGCCTGCTTGTGACCTCTGTCTCACTCTGTTAAAATAAATAAATAAATAAATCTAATAAAAAATTTTAAAAAAATTAGGAATTAAAAAAAAAGAAACAAAGAAAAATTGTGGCAAAATTATGAAACTGTAGCTATTCAGGTGTTTGTTTGATGCCTAAATCCTCAATCATTTAGTGACTATATTCTTATTCTAAAAAAAAACATTCTCAAAAATATTGAGTTATTTAAATCAACTTATTTATAAAGGTGATTTTTTTTATAATTCATAATAAGCAAAAAAAAAAGAAATTGTATCTCGCACTGAGATATAAAGAACATTATTTGGCGGTCAGGAGACTTTTAAGTGCCCTGTTTTATGGTGATGGTACAAGGTACAGGGTGTTCAATTTCCAGTGGAATCTGACAGAGCACAGATCATTTTCTTAAAGAGTGTAACTTTAAAAAAAATAAAACAATGATCTGCTCATCAAAATAGAAAATAAACTACAAAAAAAGCAATTTGCCGCTTTCCCTAGTTGTCTCAAACTAGTGAGAGAAAGTCCTTTCCTCTTTCCTTATCTCACACAAAATCAGCACTAACAATGTTACATTCTTTCTTTCACCAACAATGTTACTTTTTCCTTTTGCCTTTCATCATTGCACCTCAACATTTACATCATTTCTTTTTCTGTTCATTTAAAACAGTTTTTCCTAACAGTAGTTCAGGATTTCTGACAAAAGAGCATGTGGACTGGGTTATAAGATAGTTTCTCAGAAGCTCACAATCTTATCAGCAATGTCTTATGTGAGGTAATTGTGGATTTTCTAGAAACATGTTTGTAATTTAATATTACACAAGGCTGTATTTTTCTGTTGCTTTCTTACAGCTCACTCATAGACTTCTGACACTGCTATTTTACTTGTATTCAGGATAAAACACTACCAGATAAAAACAAAACAAAACAAAGAAAAACAACAACAAAAAACCCACTACCAGATGATATAACATGAAAGCTATTTACTATCCTGATTATCTATTCAGAATAGGTTTTCCAATAAACCTGGATGGAAAAACACAATTGGACAGTGCTGAATGAATTTATTCTCATGGGAATCACACACCGTCCTGACCTGCAGTTTCCATTATTCGGGCTGTTCCTCATCATCTATTTGATCTCAGTGGTGGGCAACCTGGGCATGATCATCCTCACCAAGGTGGACTCCAGGCTCCAAACACCCATGTACTTCTTCCTCAGACACCTGGCTTTTACTGATCTTGGTTATTCAACAACTGTGGGACCTAAAATGTTAGTAAGTTTTCTTGTGGAAGAAAACACAATTTCTTATTATTTGTGTGCCACACAAGGAGCTTTCTACATTATGTTCATCATTAGTGAGCTGTTCATTCTGTCAGCAATGTCCTATGACCGCTATGTGGCCATCTGTAACCCTCTGCTCTACCCTGTCATCATGTCCCAAAGGGTGTGTTACGTGCTGGTGGCCGTCCCCTACCTCTACAGCACATTTGTGTCTCTTCTAGTCACCATCAAGATTTTTAGTTCATTCTTCTGTGGCTACAATGTCATCAGTCATTTCTACTGTGACAGTCTCCCCTTGTTACCTTTGCTTTGCTCAAATGCACATGAAATTGAATTGATTATTTTGATTTTCTCAGTTTTTGATTTGATTTCATCTCTTTCGATAGTACTTGTGTCTTACGTGCTGATCCTGGTAGCCATCATCAGGATGAACTCAACTGAGGGTAGACACAAGGCATTTTCCACCTGTGGGTCCCACCTGACAGTGGCCACAGTGTTCTATGGGACTTTGATATTTATGTATGTGCAACCCGAGTCCAGTCATTCCTTTGACACTGATAAAGTGGCATCTGTATTTTATACCCTCATTATCCCTATGCTGAATCCTTTGATCTATAGCTTGAGGAACAAAGATGTAAAGTGTGCTTTACATAGGATATGGAAAAACCTATGCAATACCTTTTCTTAAGTTTATTGTACACCATATGGTTCCTATGAAATAGACTATCTGCATTAAGCATTTCTATATGTTCCTTCAGAGGGAAATGTAAGGATAAATGAGTTCAAATATATCTAAAGATTGACTTCTATGTACTCTAACTTTTTATTCACATTTTGAATAAAAATATAAATATATATTTTCCCTTCCTCAGGGATAGGAAAGTAGGATGGGTAAAGAGTCTATAGACTATAACACCAAGCAAGGAATGTGGGTATGTTGTGTGGGACTAAAGAAGGATACCTAGGACAGAAAAAGAGTTAAAATGACTCATGTTGTTAACAACTATCAAATAAACTTTCCAGTGTCTATGTATGATATATATGTAGTGTTTTTCTGTAAGTACATTCTTTCTGTTTAGCCTATGTAAACTTCTGTGGGGTGTCTAAAACACACTTGACTATTACTTTAAGGAGGTTCACTGTATTACACTCTGAGGTCTTCAGTCATCTGAATTTGCTTAAGTATCTCCATCCCCCAGGGGGTCTTTGTGCCCTGGTCTTTCCTCATGAGTGCCATTATTTTCACATAGGAGACCTAGAGAGCCTCTCAACTACACACACTTGGCACTTCAACAATCCAAAAGATCAGCACAGCATCTAATTTTGTCTAAATCTGTCCATTTCCTTTTTTTGTTTGTTTAAGATTTTATTTGACAAGAGGGCAACAGAAGCAGAGTTAGTAGGGGGAAGATACAGACTTGCCTGCTGGGCAGGAAAGCCAGCTTTTTGCCAAGACCCTGGGGTCATGACCTGAAAGTGGAAGCAGACACTGAGGACTGAGCCACTCAGGCATCTCAGAGGCCTTTACACCAGGTGAAGCAGCATGCTTTGTGTCTTATCAGAGAGGTAGTATAGGACTAACCAAGAAGTCTGCAAAATTTCAGCCAACTGGAAAGGCACACCTTTGAAATGGAGGCAAAGTCAGAGAGGTCAGTCCTAGGCTTTACTAAAAGCTGCTAAGGACCAGATTACGGAAAAAACTCCTAAGTTGCAAAAATGCCCCAATGAAGCTGGAGAAGTGGGCAGGGCAGATGGACGTGGGCTGTGGGGACAGCTGGGCTGGAGGCCATGGCACAGACCCCAGACCTGGAGGTAGGAGGCTGGAGAAAGCATGGATGCCACGTTGAGTGCATTCACCAAAAGCCCTTCCTTCCCAGTCCATCCCAAGATTGCAGTTGCTTTCCTCAGACAAGGAAATCTGTCCATTTCAATATAGCAATTGAATTAAGTTTCATGCAGTCTGTCATAGATACTTTCAAGATTTTTCTATTTTCCTACCAGCTTGATCTTGCTTCTTAAATACTTATTTTTTTTCCCAGTGGAATTACTCATTCTTATCTCTCTGAAAAACAAGGATAACTTTTCTGTAAAAGTCATGTTCTAGGGGTGCCTGGGTGGCTCAGTTGGTTAAGTGTCGGCCTTCGGCTTAGGTCATGATCATGAGCCCAGCGTGCTAGGATCTCCCCCACGTATGGCTCCCTGTTCAGCAGAGAGTCTGCGGCTCCCACACTGCACACTTTCCCTCAGCAGCATCCCTGCTCCTCTGCTCTCCCCTCTTCCCCCACCACCTGCTTACTCTCTCTCAAATAAATAAATAAATAAATATCTTTTTAAAAAAGTCATATTCTATTTGTTTTTGTATGCTTAAATACAGGGTCTACTCTATCATAAATAAGGATGTTGCCTTTTTTTGAAATGGTCAATTTTCTACATTTTGGTTCAAATGAGTGTGTACTATATTTTTATTAGGATATATTATTTGACTACATTGATTTCATGATCCTGCCTGAGAAAAACAAAAGGAGAGGAGGCCATGATTTGGACAGTGAACATGTAATATGATACATAGCAATTTATATACTTAGTGTGGATTTTGGACATACTTCCTATATAATCCCTATACATTTTATTTTTATTGTTTTTAATATTCAATAGACATATTTACATCATGGAGAGAGTGGACTGTTTTCTGTGTCCACTATCATGGAATAAAATTATCTGTGAAGTCAACAAAATTCAAGTAAAAATAATTCATGAGAACATATATATACACACACAGGACATGAGGATGTAAGGATAAATAATAAGAGTGTTTTTATGGTTTATTTTTTAATTATTAAGAAGAATTATACACCTAAGTATGAGATACGCATATATAAATATAAGAAAATATGTATTACTTAGATTATATATGTTGGACAGAGTTACAGTGAAATATTAATAATATATAGGTTTGAAAAAACAAACCATGAATAAAAGGATCACAATATCTCACTCTTAAAATATATACTGAAGTGTCTTTGATTAGCCCTCAGATATAAGCAATAAAGAGAAAAAATGTATTAAGATTGATAAATTTTGATAATATATTTCATTCAGTTAAAATTGCTCTATTTCATTATTAAGTAGGTACATAGTTCATATCAAAAAGTGTTATTTTTCATAGAATGTAATAATTTGAAATCAGGAGCTGCTACTAACATAAAAAGTCGTTCAACATTATCATCATTAATGAATTTCAATTTAAACGCCAGTGAGATAAGACTATATACCAAGTACAATTGATCTAGTTGTTGGTGAGTACCTAGAGGAACTAAAACTCTCATATTGTTGGTGGAAACTTAAAATGGTATAAAGATTTAAAAACCATATGGTTTAAGGCTCACTGTCTTAAAGATTAAACAAGCATCTAAATATTTAAGCATTCCATTTTCATGTACTTACCCAAGAGAAAAGACAGCACATCCCATTGCAGGTATGGGCATGCGAACGTCCACAGAAGCCTTATCTACCATAGTCACACTGGAAATAGTTCAAAAGTTCCTCCACTTGAAATTGAATAAGGACATTATGGCATATCCAAACAAATGAATACCGCTCTGCTATAAAAAGTAATAAATTATTCCTACACACAAAAATATGGATGACTCTCAAACTTATTATGCAGAGTAAAGGACATTGGACTTACAAGAGTAAAGAATCTTCCATTAATTTACGAAAAGAAAAAAAGAAAAGAAATCTAAAATCCAAACTCATCTGTAGTTACACAGAACTGATCAAAAGAGAAGTCCCAGAGAGTGCAAGGAAATGGCCTAAAAGGCACACAGCTTGGAAAAGAAGAATTAAGACCGTCCCTAGAGCAAATGACATGTTGTCTAATACAAAACCGCCAGGAATCCCCTATAAGGTGAGTTCAGCAAGATGATGGGATACAAGACCAATGCAAAAATATTTTGTAGAAATCAAAATTTAAAAAAAAATTAATAAATCAGACCAATATAATGGAATACTTAGAACTCAGAACACATGTGCAGGTTCTATATGCCGAAAAGTATGCTGATTAAAGAAATCAAAGATCTGAATAATTGAAGGACATACTGAGTTCATAAACTAGAAGCTCAACGTACTAAAGATACCAATTCATCCCAAACTGATTTATATGTAATATAAACCAAAACAAAATCCCAGCAAGATATTTTACAGCTACAGGTGACTTTATGCTAAAATGGTTATAAAAGACCAGGGACTTAGCATAGCTAAAATACGTGTCAAAATGTAGAGTATCATGGGGGGAAATGCTCTATCCCATGTTAAGACTTGCCATACAACAATAATAATCAAAACTGTGTGGCATTGGTAGAAAGAAGGACATATAAAGCAAAGGAACAGAATAGAGAACCCAGAGATAGATTTTCACAAAAAGTACAACTAATCTTTCATGAAGGCACAAAGCTAACTCAGTTAGGAAAGATAACCTTTTAAAAAATCATTCTGGAATCCTTGCATGTCCTCAGACAAAAACAAGTAGTGTTGACCTA
>RCUC01148716.1:0-27960 GCA_003697995.1 Taxidea taxus jeffersonii | reverse complement strand
ACTTGAGCTTAGTTGCACAGCTTACCCCCAAGTTGTCTCCACCAACCCTTCTCCACTAAGTTTCCCAGGAAACAAGATTGGCCACAGCCCTAGTGACACTGTTCTAGATGGTGTGAGTTTACTGTAGAAGCAAAGGGGTGTGAGCAGCAGAAGGGATGGACTGTGATGGACACTCTCATGTTTCACCCATGTCTCCTCAGACTAAACCCACACCCCTCAGTTGCTGGGAATATTGCTTGCATATGGCTCAGATAAGAGTCCCTCTTTGGGAAGTTTCCTTGGTCACAGAAAACATCTTCATCCAGGTCATGCCCCTCCCATAGGACAATTTGTAGTCACTATCTGACTGATGTGGAAACACAGAGGCCTTCTCCCCATCCCTCATTTTGGAACAGCTGTCAAGGACCAACTCCAGATCATCCACTAAATCCTCAGTTACAACCTGTGTGTGGGTCAGGATTTTCTTATGGTCAGTTATACTTCCTTCACTTCAATATAGAGAGAGGCTGTCAAAATGTCTTCTCGTGGGGCTTCTGCATACACCTCTGCATCAGAATGAAAGGCAACTACTCAGTAGTAGATAACATTTCTGTGACTTACATCGACCTTGCTATTCTAATTAGCCTTATGTTTGCAGATGTCCACATTGAAAAAGTGTGCATGATGAGTGTGAAGATTAAGAAACTATCATTTTTATATGCCAGAGCTCTAACTGAAAAAACTTGTGCATTCCTGGAAATATAGGAATATATAGACAGCATTCAATCAGCAAAGTATTTTGCAAATTGTGTTCATATTTTTGTTTCAGGATGACATCCTGGAATTATGACACCAGATGTGGCATTCTTGTAGGGCTTTTATAAATATGTTTAAAAGCTATTTTTTGAAAATATTCAGGCAAATTATTTATGAAAGTGTCACTTAAATATAAGTTTGAGAATGCCAAACCATCTATAGAAGTGAGGCTATTATTTAAAAGTTTTAAGGTTACTTATTTTTTAACTGAAGATAATAAAAACTTCCTCATGATCCTCCACAAAGAGTAAGTTCACAACAAGTAGGTCAGTTTCTCATTACTTCTCGTCCCTTTCTTGATCATAATTTCTGACATTCTAGTTCTGCCCTACCAAGTGCATGATCTATGATTCCTTTGGAAATACAGCTTAAAGGTTAGATGTGTTTGCCCAGAGGAAATGGTTAGTCAAAATAGATATCATGGAAGGTCAATTTCCAGAAACATCTAGCAGTATTTGTCCATTCATAGATGTTTAAATACGTGTGTGTGTACACAGACACACACACACGTGCACACACAGTTAAATATATATATTGATACAGAGACTCAGAAATGACTCAGAAAAAAATTAATTAGCTCTTTAATTTCTAGATATCCTCAGAACTATCAACACAAGTTACTTTTTATAACAGGCGGCTAAATAAAACAACTCAGAATTAAACTGGAAAGAAAAAAGTTACTATATTATATTATGTATTTTCTTGTACTAAATTATGAGATATACATCCCTCCATTTTTAGGTATTTATTTAGAAGTTTTGGAAGAAGGAATAGCTCTCAATAGATGCTGAAAAATCATTTGACACCAGCATCCTTTCTCCATCAAAACTCTTCAAAGTGTAGGGATAGAAAGTACATACCTCAATATCATCAGAGCCATCTATGAAAAATCCACAGTGAATATTATTCTCAATGGAGAAAAACTGATAGCTGTTATCCTAAGGTCAGGAACATGGCAGGGATGTCCACTATCACCACTGCTATTCAACATAGTACTCGAAGTCCTAGCCTCAGCAATCAGACAACAAAATGAAATTAAAGTCATCCAAGTTGGCAAAGAAGAAGTCAAACTATCACTCTTTGCAGATGATCTGATACTTTATGTGGAAAACCCAAAAGACTCCACTCCAAAACTGGTAGAACTCATACAGGTATTCAGTAAAGTGTCAGGATATAAAATCAATGCACAGAAATCAGTTGGATTTCTATACACCAACAGCAAGACAGAAGAAAGAGAAATTAAGAAGTTGATCCCATTGACAATGGCACCCCAAACCATAAGATACCTAGGAATAAACCTAACCAAAGAGGCAAAGAATCTGTACTCAGAAAACTATAAAGTACTCATGAAAGAAATTGAGGAAGACACAAAGAAATGGAAAATGTTCCATGCTCATGGGTTGGAAGAACAAATATTGTGAAAATGTCTATGATACCTTAAGGAATCTACATGTTTAATGCAATCCCTATCAAAATACCATCATTTTTTTCCCTAAGAAATGGAACAAATAATCCTAATATTTATATGGAACCAGAAGAGACCCTGAATAGCTGGAGGAATGTTGAAAAAAAAAGCCAAAGTTGGTGGTATCAAATTCCAGACTTCAAGCTCTATTACAAAGCTGCCATCATCAAAACAGTATGGTACTGGCACAAAAACAGACACATAGATCAATGCAACAGAATAGAGAGCCCAGAAATAGACCCTCAATTCTATGGTCAACTAATACTTGACAAAACAGGAAAGAATGTCCAGTGGAAAAAAGAAAGACTCTTCAACAAATGGTGTTGGGAAAATTGGACAGCCACATGCAGAAAAATGAAAATGGACCCTTTCCTTACACCACACACAAAAACAGGTGGCCAACAGACACATGAAAAAGTGCTCAACATCACTCCCATCAGGGAAACACAAATCAAAACCACAATGAGATACCAGCTCACACCAGTCAGAACGGCTAAAATTAACAAGTCAGGAAGCAACAGATGTTGACGAGGATGAAGAGAAAGGCAACCCTCCTACACTGTTGGTGGGAATGCAAGCCACTCTGGAAAACAGCATGGAGCTTCCTCAAAAAGTTGAAAATAGAGCTACCCTATGACCCAGCAATTGCACTACTGGGTATTTATCCTAAAGATACAAATGTAGTGATCCGAAGGGGAATGTATACCTGAATGTTTATAGCAGCAATGTCCACAATAGCCAAACTAGATGAATGAATCAACAGATGAATGGCTAAAGAAGATGTGTGATTGATATATATATATATATATATATATATATATATATATATATATATGGAATACTATGCAGCCATCAAAAGAAATAAAATCTTGCCATTTGCAATGATGTGGATGGAACTAGAGGGTATTATGCTGAACAAAATAAGTCAATCAGAGAAAGACAATTATCATATGATCTCTCTGATATGAAGATTTGAGAGCCAGGGTGGGAGATTATGGGAGGTAGGGAAGGAAGAAAATGAAACAAGATGGGATCAGGAGGGAGAAAAACCTTAAGAGACTCTTAATTTCAGGAAACAAACTGAGGGTTTCGGGGGGCTGGGGGGTGGGATAGGGTGGCTGGGTGGTGGGCATGTGCTATGGTGAGTGCTGTGAAATGTGTAATCCTGCTGCTTCATGGACCTGTACCCCTGAGTCAAATAATACATTATATGTTAATTTAAAAATAAATAAATAAAAGAAGGTATGGCTTAATAATCGTTAAAACTTCTCTTGACATAATTGGAAGGATTACAATTTTATTTCTACAACAAGAATACTTCCTTGTAAGCAATCAAGGAGAAGAGAGTGAAATTCAGGTTATTTTCATTATTATTTATTTAGAAAAGACTGTTATTTATGATGATAAAATAAATAATATTTTAAAATATTTTATTTATTTATTTGACACAGAGAGAGATCACAAGTAGGCAGAGAGACAGGCAGAGAAAGAGGAGGAAGCAGGCTCACGGCTAAGCAGAGAGCTCGATGTGGGCCTCGATCCCAGGACCCTGGATCATGACCTGAGCTGAAGGCAGAGGCTTTAACCCACTGAGCCACCCAGGTGCCCCAAAATAAATAATTTTGTTGACTAATATTAACTAGGCACTTATGATGAGACATAACATTAAATTCTCTCTTTAAATTTCTTTACTAACCTTTGGAATAAGTATTATAAGTATGGGTATCTTAAGGCATTGTTTTAGAGAGATTGAATACTTAGGTTCACAGAGGTGTCAAAGAGTGGATTCTCAGTCCTTGCTCCATCTGATTATAAAAAATCATACTTTTAAAACTATGGTATAAATTTCCTTTTGACATTATATATCAAATATGTCTACGTTATGATATACTGCTAAATAAAGCTCATTTATTATGCTATGTGCATTTTTTAATTCAATTCAATTTAATTCAACAAAATCTTGAACACTAGTAAGAGCTACCCATTGCTCTAGACATCAGACAAAAGGGCAATGATGCACCCTCAGACTTCTTGTCAACATCTGGTCATTACTTTTTCCTAATTTGTCTTTATCTTTGTCTTCACTTGAGTACTTGATTTATATCTGAATTAGACCATCATGTTGGGATGAGATGATATGAGACTCACAGTGTATTTGCCATGTGCTCACATTTTGCTAAAAATGGCAAAATTAAACTCAATCCAGCAACGAAATCTGAGTGTTTTAGTGTTCTTACACATGATAATTATTTGTCAAGGTTCTGTTTAACCTCTTCTACACACTGAGAGAATATTCCTTCTTTCCTATATTCAGCCTACCTAGTATTGTCAATAATTTAGTTTGCATTTCTATTTATGGACTTTTTACTTCAAAAAAAACCAAAATAAAACAAAACAAAAAACAACCAAACAACAACAACAAAAAACCTCAAAACCCCTATTTATCTATCCCACACTATCCAAACTATGGTTTTAGGAAAGAAATAAAGAAGAGGATCCAAAACTGTATCTTTTGCTTTTCGATTTAAATGTCTGCACCACCTATAGATGCCATTGGTAGAATCACCGTGGAATTCCTTCCTTTGGAATTGTTTTCCCATAGCCTCCAATAGTGGAATTGAAATTAGAAGCCAGTTTTGTGCTTTCTTGGTCTTGAGTGATTTTCTGTCTTCATATCATATAACAATCCTCCTTTAAAAGGGGCAAGCATCAGGGGTGCATGGGTGGCTCAGTCAGTTAAGTGCCTTTGGCTCAGGTCATGATCTCAGCATCCTGGGCTCTAATCCCCGGGGAGGTTTCCCAGCTCAGTGTGAGCCTGCTTCTCCCTCTCCTCCCTGACCTGCTCTCTCTCACTGTCTCTGTCTCTCTCACTCTCTCTCAAATAAATAAGTAAAATGTTTAAGAGATTTTATTTAAAGAGAGAGAGAAGGAGAGAGGGAGGGAGAGAGCATGAGTGGGGCAGAGGGAGAAGGAGAAGCAGACTCTGTGCTGAGTGCAGACCCCACTGTGGGACTCAATCCCGGGATGCCAGGATCACGACCTGAGCCAAAGGCAGACACTTAACCGACTGAGCCACTCGGGTGCCCCTAAATAAATAAAATCTTATTTCAAAAAAGTGGCAAGCTTGCTGGGAATCTGACATTTTCTCACATTTAATCCTCATAACTCAAAGAGGTAGATATGACTAACTTCTATTTTTAGAGGAAGCATCTGAGACCCAGAGATTAGATAATTCACAAAATATAAGACTTGTAAATAGAAGAGCTAAGATTTAAATGGAGCTCTGTGCTCTCAGCCTGTATGTGGATCTGCTTCTGTCCATCCTGCACTGACAGGTAGCCTGACGAGTCCTGAAGCTTCCTTATGGTTATGGTTAAGCTGTGATTTTTTTTTTTTCTTATGCCACCTTGTTTATACGTTATCATGCAGCTCGTTAATGGGATTGTTTTGAAAGCTAACTGATTTTACATTGTCATTCCAGTTATTAATAAGACTTCCATTATGCATAAAGCATTTAGCTATTTTCACTTAGAAATATAAACATTTTAGGGGCACCTGGGTGGCTCAGTGGGCTAAGCCTCTGCCTTTGGCTCAGGTCATGATCTTGGGGTCCTGGGATCAAGCCCCACAGCAGGCTCTCTGCTCAGCAGGGAGCCTGCTTCTATCTCACTCTGCCTGCCTTCCTGCCTACTTCTACCTACTTGTGATTTTTCTCTCTGTGAAATAAATAAAAATTAAAAAAAAAAAGAAATGTAAACATTTTAACTAATTAGATGAGGTAAATCCCAGCAAGGTAATGTTCTCCTTCTTAACTAACAGATTAGCTGCAAAGGTAAGTGACTTCCTAAAGCCAGAAGGAAAGCTGCAATAAAACCTTTAGTTGAATTCCTATGTGTCTGCTCCCCGCTGTGGTGGCGGTGTTAGGTCAGGAACGCTAGCTCTTCTTAGCTCTCCCATATCCTTAGTACTGTATCTACTCATTCCTGGCTCTAAGTGTCTTTCTCTTGGAAAAATATCACATCCGGTATTTATTAGCACAGACTATTAAGGAAAATATTATCTGTAAATGGCAAAAATGGACATAAAACAGAAACACACACATATTGAATAAGAGATAAACAGCCCTTCACCTTTGGTCCAAGTGGTGACTTTGTTTTTGAAAATTGCTTTCATTGTCCTCTTATGCTCTGGGCTGCATGTTTTCTGTGCCTGCCCTCCTCCCAGCCCCTCTCTCATTCCAAGACTGTCACTGGAAATAACAGCCTAAAGAGTTTGCGAGTCTCTTTGGACTTCTTCAACATACTTCAATCCCTGTTTTCTCATTAGAACATTCATACTTTTGTGCCTCAGTGGGAATGATCAATTATTTCAATGTCAGTAGTGGTAATATTACCCCTAAGATTTAGCAATTTTCAAAGATCTTTTAACTTAATTAGAGGCATTTGTTATAAATTGAATTAAATCTGTTAAAAGTGCAATGTATTATATTAAAAGTCTAATACCCAAATTGGCCAAAGAGATACAATTTTAGGGGGGGAAATCTAGTTTAAAAATGCTAACATCAATATAAACTCGTGAAGTTTTCCTTTTCATAAAATTTTGTAAAAGTTGAAAGAATGGAGAACAATTTTAGCCAGAACATTTTGGTGAAATCTGTATATGTACAGATACTTTTGTGAAAGTATTTTTCTAAATGCTTGAAACAATGGCAAACCAATAGCAGATTTGAACATTATAATAACTTTGGTTAAAAAAAAATTACAGTGGGATGCCTAGGTGGCTCAGTGGGTTAAGCCTCTGCCTTCGACTCGGGTCATGATCTCAGAGTCCTATGATCGAGTCCCGCATGGGGCTCTCTGCTCGTCAGGGAGCCTGCTTCCCCCTCTCCCTGCCTCCCTCTCTGCCTACTTGTGGTCTCTGTCAAATAAATAAATAAAATATTAAAAAAAAATTACACTGATACTGATGTCATTTGTCAGCTATACGTATCAATCCAATAACTGGCATATGATAATAATATTGTAGTAACTCATATTTCAATTGAGGTATAATTGACACATAACATATTAGTTTCAGGTGTACAACACGATGCTTTGATATTCGTGAATATTGTAAAATGATCAGCACAGTAAGTCTTGTTACCATCTGCTGCCATACAAAGTTATAATTTTTTTTCTCTTGTGATAGGCACTTTTAAGATTTACTCTCTTGACAACTTTCAAATATGCATTACGATATTTTAACTGTGGTCACCATGCTGTTCGTTACATCCCCATGACTTATTTATTTTATAGCTGTAAGTTCATATGTCTGGATGCCTTTCACTCATTTCATGTATCCCTCCAGCTCCTCTCTCTTTCCAAATAACTGTTCCCCTATCTTGGCTTATTTAACTTCATTTTCTTTTAAACATGGTATCATAGTGAACTTGCCCAAGAGTCCCTACCAGCCAAATCATTTAATAATATACTGCTATGAATTTGTAGGATTTTGCTCAGCTGCCATTTAGAAAGTTTTAGTGCTGGTTTTCTAGTTTCTTTTTTTCTTTTAAGACTTTATTTATTCATCTGACAGAGAGAGAGAGAGAACACAAGCAGGGGGAGTGGCAGGCAGAGGGAGAAGCAGGCTCTACACTGAGCAAGAAGCCCAATGCCAGACTTGATTCCAGGACCCTGGGATCATGACAGGCAGATGCTTAATGACTGAATCACCCAGACATCCTGGTTTTCTGATTTCTTAAGCACTTAACAATTAGGTTGCAATGGATTGTATAAAATGGTAAATTAAAGGTACAGGCCAACTGACTGAAGCAGATCATGGTTTTTACCTAAACCATTTAGAAAACTCCATGTTTAAAAAAAGTATTCATTTTACAAATACTTGTTTCTTTTTTCTTCTTTTTTTTTTTAAAGATTTTTATTTATTTATTTGACGGAGAGAGAGAGAGATCACAAGTAGGCAGAGAGACAGACAGAGGGGGAGGGGGAAGCAAGCCCCCTGCTGAGCAGAGATCTCCCCTCCCCCCCCATATGGAGCTCGATCCCCGGACCCTGAGATAATGACCTGAACTGAAAGCAGAGGCTTAACCCACTGAGCTACCCAGGTGCCCCACAAATACTTGTTTCTAAGCACCTACTACACACAGTGTATAGTTCTAGGACATAGGGACATAGCAATGAATAAGACAAGACAGTTCCTGGAACACCTGGGTGGCTCAGTTTGTTAAGCAGCTGCCTTTGACTCCGGTTGAGATCCCAAGGTCCTGTGATCAAGTTCCACACCTGGCTCCATGATCAGCAGAGAGCTTGCTTCTCCCTCCCACTCTGCCTGCTGCTCTTCCTGCTTGTACTCTCCCCCTCCGTTAAACCAATAAATGAAACCTTAAAAAAATTCTTTAAAAGACAAGGCAGTTCCTGCCTTTATGGAGTTAAGAGCCTCACTAACACATTAATATTAGTAACAGATTGCAGTTTCACTGAGTTGCAGTATAACTTCTGGGCACATGTAAGTGAGTTGTGAATCTCCTGCCAACCCTATCAGCCGACATGTACTCACCCACATGAATCGTGGAAATACACAGGTCTTGGTATCAGAATAACATTAGGTTCAAATCTAGGTGTTTGTCTTGTTCTGTTTCTTAATAGCTGTATGATCTAAAGCAAGGAATTTGAACTTTCTCTTGTCTCATTTCCTCATCTATATAATGTGCATAAAAACACCTGCTCTCCAAAGTGGCCCTGTAAATTAAATATAATATACACATACTACATAGCGTGTTCAATACAGAAGAGCTGCTATTATTACCTTAGTTATTTCTGTCTATGCCAAAAATTCTCACTTACTTAAACACTCTTTTCTGTAAACTACTTTTCAGGGAAGTGAATGAAGGAGGAGGGTTTTGTCTACACTAAGTGGGTTTGCAGCTGTAAACCAGCATATGGAAAAAGAATCTCTTCAACTAGTGCTTGAGTTTATGATGTTCAAGGTCATGATAGGTGATTCCACTCAAAGAGCACGTTTATATTAATCCTAGGGACCAGCATTTGTATAATTTTTTTTTCAGTTTTCACATCATTTCCACATGCTGGATATTGACAATAGGTTTCAGCTATTCGAATGACTTCTTATTACCATGTTGGTGACTTCAAACTGTTTTCCATTTCTGAAATGTCTTGAACCCCATTTCTGTCAAGACAACAGACTATTGGTCAAATTCTCTTGGATTTACCATGAGCATTTCCATATGCAGGTCAATATGAGCTTATTGTTTTCCTTATTTTTCCCTCTTCCTCAACAAATGCCTTTTTTCCTAATATGTTCATTCACTTTTTGGATGAGCTACTTGAGCCAGAAACTTTGGAACCATTTGTGATTCTCTTCTTGGAGACCCCATATTGAAACAGTCTCCAAGTCCTATTCACTTTGGCTAAATACCTCTCAGATATACCTGTTTATCCCACCACCTCTCCAATTCTCTTTTCCCCTACAAGGATGCTGTTGGCATTTGAGGGTGTTAATGGTAGAATTGTATTCCCTCAAATAATATGTTGAAGTTGTAGGCCTCAGTACCTCAGAACGTGGTCTTATCTAGAAACAGGGTCATTGCAAATGTAAGCTAAGACGAGGTCATATTGGAGTAGAGTGAGCCCTTAACCCAATGTGGCTGGTGTCTTTATTTGTAAAGACACAGACAAACGAAGGGAAGTTAGCCAAGGAAAAGTTGAGGTAGAGATTGGATTATTGCTGTCACTAGTCAAGGAATGCTTAAGGCCGCCAGAAGCTGGAAGAGGCAAGGAGAGTCTTTCTTCCTCTACCCACCCACCCCCGACCATCATTGGAAACTTCAGAGAAAGCATGGCCCTGCCAACACCGTGATTTAGAACTTTCAGTCCAGAACTGTGAGAGAATACATTTCTGTAATTTATTTATTTTTTTAAAGATTTTATTTATTTATTTGACAGAGAGAGAGATCACAAGTAGGCAGAGAGTCAGGCAGAGAGAGAGAGAGGGAAGCAGGCTCCCTGCTGAGCAGAGAGCCCAATGCGGGGCTCGATCCCAAGACCCTGAGATCACCACCTGAGCCGAAGGCAGTGGCTTAATCCACTGAGCCACCCAGGTGCCCCTGTAATTTATTTTTTAAAATAATTTGTCAGAGAGAGAGAGAGAGCACAAGCAGGGGGAGCAGCGGGCAGAGGGAGAAGTAGACTCCCCGCTGAGCAAGGAGCCAGCCATGGGACTCGATTCCAGGACCCTGGGATCATGACCTGAGCTGAAGGCAGAGGCGTAACCAACTGAGCCACCCAGGCATTCCCATTTCTATCATTTATAATCACCCAGTTTGTAGTTATAGCAGCCCTAGGGAGCTCATAAAAGGGGCAAGAGAGATCTTCGTCATTTGAGACTCTCAAGCACACAGCCATGAGATCCTTCTGAAAGCTCTACACTTCTGCTCATAGTTGAGCAGTACTAGTCGGTCATTATCTAAGCAGTAATTCGTTCTCAGAACCCTTTGGTCTGGACCCTACGATTTCCTCCCTGCAGTCAGAGCAATATTTCTAAAACATGGCAATCCCCGCTGCCATATCCTCCCCTCTGAAATACTGCAGAGGCTGCTGAGAGTGGCAGGATGGGGACCAGACACCTTAGTATGGCACCCACCGGCTAGGCCTCCACAAGCTGACTCCTTCTCCTGCTGTAACTTTCTTCACCTACTTGGACTTTCTCCACCCAGTTCAACTTATTTTCCGTCTTAGAAATGGAACACTATTCTTTGGAGAATGGCATATGTGAGGGCATGCTCTCCACGCTTTCCCATGTATCCTCTCCTCTCGTTTGTCTATTTCCTCTTTAGATCACAGGTCTCAGGAGGGAAGTCTTCTTTAGCCCAATCTGAGATAGGTGTCCATCCTGAGTTCTCCCATAGCATTCTGGATGTCACTGTAACACTCCCCACCCTGAATTTTATCCCCAGATTTTATTTGTCTTTTCACTCATTTGTCTCTACCAACAGGATGACATTTCTGTGGGTGAATGATAATGTTGCTCATCTGTGAAAATCCAGAACCCATCTGTATTAGCATTCTATTGCTGCTTTCCCACACTACCACAAGCTTATGGCTTAAACAACACAAGTTTATTATTTTGCAGTTCTGGAGGTCAGAAGTCTGCAGTGGGTCTCACTGGGCTAAAATGAGGTATCAGCAGAACTACATTTTGTTCTAGGGAGAATGTTTCCTTGCTTGTTCCAGCTCCTAGTAGCTGGCCTTATCCCTTGCCTCCTGGCTCCTTTCTTCCATCTGTAAAGCCAATGAATTTGGGCCAAGTCTTTCTCACAGTGCCATTCTTCTGGTTCTCCTTCTGCTTGTCTCCCTGTGTCTTCTGCTTCTCAATTTCACTTTTTAAGGACCCTTATGAATTCCTTGGGCCCATCCAAATTATCCCTAATATTCTCTTTATTTAAACTCAACTGCTTAGCAAACTTAATTCCATTTGCTACCTTAATTCCCCTGTGCCATATAATTTAACATAATCACCTATTTCAGGGATTAGGTATGGACATATTGGGGGGGTTGTTATGCTGCCTACTACATCATCACAGGACCTGACATATACATTCAAAGAATAATGATCTGGTGAATGAGTGAGTTGTGTCCTCTTAAACCAGTTTCCATGAAGGAAGAACCCTTTCTTTCTTTCAGGTTTCAAATTAAGGGGCCCACTCTCAAACAGTCTAGAGTTCCTTCTGTTGCTAAAGTGATGGAGAGTTTCTCATGGCAAGTCAGCAGACAGGAGTTAGAAAACTCTTACCAGTTGTGTCCACTTGGGCAAATCGCTTAACTTTTTTAGGCTTTAGTTTAGCTTCTGAAAAAGTCTGAGGGACTATGATGAAGCCTTCTCCACCATTAACACGGTATGACCTATCCATGCATTAGAAAGACTCCCTGAAATGCTGACCCCTGAGCCTTAGGAAAAGACTCACAGTCACTGAGGATTCCATGTTCTAAAACTTGATAAATGGAACATGATGAAAAGAGAAATGAGAAATACTCAAATAAAGGAATTACATGAAATAAAAAAAAATAACTTGATTTAAAAAATGCTACATTTAGACTATGGCTAGTTATACCAGAAGAAGGGAATATGGAAATTTTAGTGCCATTTATCCATAGTGTCTTTTAAAAGGATTATTATGCACAGCTGATGAATGATGGGTTTTGGCTGTCTACAAATCCCTAAGGACTTCTGTTCACAGTCGAAGAGAGTATAAGAATGCATTCCATGCTTTTTTTTTTTTTCTCCAAACCAATTTCGGTCTTTTTTTTTTTTTTATTACACTGATGGATCATAGAAATCTTGTTTGATATCGGGTCTCTATAAGGACTGGGCATGGAAGGGGGATATATGTGTGTCATATGAAATGTGGCTGAAGTTCAGAGAAATAGGTTTCATTTAATAGCTGAATACTGGATGACCTGGCCATTCTTCTCAGCCTCTGGCAGCTCACCCCGTGAGCGATAGAGGAGTCGCCTGCATGAACTGAGGAGTAGCTGCTGGCCTCAATGTGATTTTGCAGTGATCTGTGTGCTCTATGGCTTCCTTCATAACCAACAAATCAATTCCCACTATACGTATTACACACCCCAGTGGCAGAGGCCATTTATTATCCTTTTGATGGTCATACTCTTTGTACATAACCAAGAAAGATTACAGAGGAAGGAAAGAACAGTTGAAATGTGGATCAAGATAGTGTACAATGGCATTGGTTTTTATAATGTGCCTCACATGTAGACAAGAATAAAAGGGATGCTTGCTTTCAAGAAAATTTCAAAACACGGATTCAGAATTTTCTTCTGAATGAAATATATTTCGAGAACAATATATAGAGGCATAATTGTGGCTATAATTTTCTATCTGTACCCATCTGGAGTTCAGGTACAAATTCAAAATGATTAAAAGAAAAGGACTGTCCCTGTCACATGTTTGTAAAGTACTTTTTGATGAGTTTTCTTCACCCAACAAGCTTGTTGATACTTGCTTTTATTTGCCATCATCTAGCATCAACTAAGTCCTGTATTAATTTCTAACTTCTCAGTATATAATTTTTCAGACTCTAAATGATTGATTCCAGGTCTTTCCTAATTATCGGGATCCAGATACTATAGTTATCACTGTTAAACAAACAAGTAAAAACAAATACTGGTGCCTGGGTGGTTCAGTGGGTTAAAGCCTCTGTCTTCAGCTCAGGTCATGATCTCAGGGTCCTGGGATTGAGCCCCACATCGGGCTCCCTGCTCAGTGGGGAGTCTCCTTCCCCGTCTCTCTCTGCCTGCTTCTCTGCCTGCTTCTCTGCCTACTTGTGATCTCTGTCTGTCAAGTAAATAAATAAAATCTTTAAAAAAAAAAAAACAAAAAAAACAAATATTGATTTGGTACCTACTGTTCACTAGGTACAAAGTAATTAAGTATTTTGAATTCGATGTAAGTGGTTCATGGTGACATTTCAGTGTTCTTTGCCCTAACGCAAGTGCCCCACCAACAAATATGTGTATCTGAATGTGGGTGGGAAATATTTATCAGTGAAACTAATGACAAAAGTATGACTTTATTGTGGGTTCTGTGCATAAACATTTAAACTGCTTAGTCATTTCTATCAATGAAAAGAACAGTGGAAATTTCCAAAGGTCAAATAAGCTACTGTCTCTTCTGTTTTGCATCATCTGAGATTTTCTGGGTTTTTGCAAACCACACAATGCCAAATCTGTATTTGATTTTCTCTTCTCTTTGAAGAGGCACAACAGCAACAGAATAATTAACTGAAGAGCAGCATGCACAGAATATTTGCTTTAGCAGTGTAGAAAGTTCTGGGTTTCATTTCCCCTGATGATCAATGTAGTAAGGTATTCTGGAATCCTCCTATGAGGACCCTGTTACCATGGGGAAACCAAAACCTCCCAGGGGTCTGTTTCCTGTTTAGTTGTTCCTCGTTTGTGTAACTGAAAAGCAGGCTCAGTACAGACTGCACGTCCATGGGTTGGATGATGCTCCACACCTTCATGGGAAAATACACATAAGAACAACAAAAGGGAACTGTCAGTGTCAAGTTCAGTGCCTCAGGAGTCCTGCACAGACCAAAAGGCTAAAGTCATGGGTTGGAATTCTAAGGACAATATGGATTTTCTTTTACTTTCTGTTGTTACCAGTTTTTTTTTTTTTTAAGATTTTATTTATTTATTTGACAGACAGAGGTCACAAGTAGGCAGAGAGGCAGGCAGAGAGAGAGGAAGGGAAGCAGTCTCCCTGCTGAGCAGAGAGCCCGATGCGGGGCTGGATCCCAGGACACTGGGATCATCACCTGAGCCAAAGGCAGATGCTTAAGGGGCTGAGCCACCCAGGTGACCCTTGGTTGTTGTTGTTTTTAAATTTTATCTCCGCAAAGACTCTTGTTTCTATTATTTATCTTCTCCTTTTCACGGTGCAGTTATCATCATATTTAGTCTTCAGAGAGAGATGAGCTTTTGTATATACAATCTTTTGAATCTGTCTATGAATTTCATTTCTGTTATGTTCTCACACTGCCTCAACTGCCGCTGAGCTACCTCCTATCATACTAGCTTCTCCTTTGGTAAGATGCTTTTAATCAGGACTATTTCTGTTTGAGGAATTTACTGAATTACTCTAGAATATTTTTCTAGAATAGAATCAGACACGCTCACCCAGGACTTGGAACGTAGTTATTATAAAGATCGATCACTGATGTAACAAAACTGACATTTTGTTAAGCTGGTGATGGTATATACATTTGTTAAGATGGTGATGGTATGATAGTTACTATTTGAATGAAGCAACATATGCATATCCTGTTTATATCACTTCAAAAATAAAAGGAATCACATCGTCTCCTACATTTCTTGGGCTTCATGGAAGGCCAGCCTATTTCAAAGTAGTTCTGGTAAATACGGGAAGAGGTCAAAGCAGTGGATTGAGTATTTGTTATTTTGTGATGGAGGTACAGGTTTTGCAGTGTTCAAAGTCTTTCATGGCTCTTAATTTAGTCATCATACTGACCCTGAGGTATGGGTACTGTTAGCATACCCCCTTTCCATATGAGCAAACTAAGGCATTGAAAGGACTTCTATGTAGACAGGTAGAGTCCAGAGCTTATACCTGTAGTCACTAAGCTATGGGAACTCTACTGTATATTCCCTGCAGGGGAGAGGCAGAGGGAGAGGGACAGGCAGACTCCCCTCTGAGCTGAGAGCCCAATGTGGGGCTTGATCCCAGGACCTAGAGATCATGACCTGAGCAAAAGGCAGACACTTAACCATCTGAGCCACACTGGCGCCCCATGCTTCTAACTTATTTTCAGATACTTCTTCTTCTTTCCTTCAAAAACTCTAATTTTAGAAACTTTGAAAACATCTTTTGATCCCAATACCAAACAGAGAGAGGAAACCTGACTGAAATCGGAATACCCTGGATGTAATTATTTTATGTTTAGTTTCAACAGAATGTCAGTATTGTGTTAAGGAATAAGAGAACTTCAAAGTTTCAAATTCTCATTTGCATATTTCCAATGGTGTATTAATGACTCATTAATAATTAATGACCCATTAATAATTAATGAATTAATAGCTCATATATTAATAACTCATTTTAAAAAATAGTTAACTTTTAACAAGGCATATACAAATAACAAAATCTAATTTTAATAAAGGTCACTGGGTAGGTGAGATAAACAGGAATATATAATGGATTTTAAAGATTTTTTTGAAATAAGTTTATTACTTATAATAATTCATTTCCATATTTCTTTTACAATATCTTATTGTAAACTACACATAATATAAAATTTATCATCTTAACCTTTTTTAAAAATACAACTCAGCAATGTTAAGTACATTTACATCATCATGCAACTAATCTCAACTTTTTCATCTTGCAAAATGGAAACCTTATACCATTAAAACCCTCCCCACTCTGACCCTGGTAAAATTCATTCTACCTCCTATCTTTGTGAATCTGACTACTCTAGCTACCACATATAAGTGGAATCATAAGGGATTTGTCACTATCGCACTGGTTTAATTCATTCAGCATAATGCCCTCTAGGTTCATGCATGTCATGGCAGGTCTCAGCAGTTCCTGCCTTTTTAAGGCTGAATAACATTTCATTTGATGGACAATTAGGTGGCTTCTACCTCTTGGTTCTTGTGAATAATACTGCTATGAACATAGGTGTACAAAAATCCGTTTGAGATTCTGCTCCGAATTCTTTTGGATATATACCCAGAAAGAGCATTGCTGGATCATATGGTAGTTCTACTTTTTTTTATTATTTTATTTTATTTATTATTTTTAGAGAGAGGGGGAGCATAAATGGGGGGGTACAGGGAGAGGAAGACTGTGAATCTCAAGCAGCTCCATGACCAGAACTGAGCCTAACATGGTGCTAGATCCAATGATCCTGAGATTATGACCTGAGCCGAGAGCAAGAGTTGGACATTCAACCAACCCAGCCACCCAAGCGCCCCACAGTAGCTCTATTTTTAATTTCTTGAGAACCAGCCATACAGTGTCCCGCAACAATCACATCAATTTACATTCCTACCAGGAGTATACAAGAGTTCCTATTTTTCCATACCCTCCTCAATGCTTGTTATCTTCTGACTTTCTTTTCTTCCTTTTTTCTTTTTTTCTCTTTTGGACAGTCATCTTCCTGACTGATGTGAGGAGATACCTCATTTTGATTTTGTTTTCTATTTCTATTTACATGGTTCTTTCCATGGTTCCACTCTTATTTATTTTATTTATTTTTTTATCACGATATGTTAGTCACCATGCGGTACATCATTAGTTTTTGATGCAGTGTTCCATGGTTCATTGTTTGTGTGCAACACCCAGTGCTCCATGCAATCTGTGCCCTCCCTAATACCCATCTCCACGGTCCCTCTTAGTCCTCCATTACAGCAAGCAGAAGCGTAAGTAATCTGAGTCCAAGTATTTAAGAAATAATGTCATTCCATTTCACTTTCACAATGTCTTTATTATGGTTTCACACTATTTTACTGATGGACGTGTATCTTAAGCTCCAAATTCATTATTGCTATGTTTGTAGCTGTTCGGCACATGCCTATGGTACTGGATCTGGGGGACTCCTCAAGCATCTGCATTTCGTGCTGGTGTCCGTGTTTTCAGAGCTTCAGCTTGCTCAGTGGAGAAGCCAGGGCTTCTGGTACATCATTCTGCTGATGGCTTCCCTCTGGTTCCTGAGGCTCTACCTACATTACCTTAGCCAGTGGCTGTTCCTCCGGGCCATTTCCACTCCTGTTACAAAGTGAGTGCTTTCCCCTGAAAGTCAAAGGGATGCATTTTCATCTTGATCGGCCAAATGAAAGTGCAAAACACCTCTCCTATTGTCCATTTGCCCAAAGACCTAAAATGTGGGTACTATTTGAAGAGACAAAAATATCTATACCTAAGAGCAAGAAGGTCAATTACAGTTATATTCTCATCTTATGGGCCTATATAGACAATACATATCTGGCACATCAATATGTCTCTAAAATTTAGCAGATTCAAGTACGTTCTACCCTCTGAGCAGAACCCAAAAAGGAATTTAGCAACTGTATTTTATTCTGTTTTGATTTTATCAGAGTGACTCGGGCTGAAGGTATTTTAGAAGTAATGTAGGTGTGATTTATCACCTATGCTCAGGGAGGCAAAGATTGCTTCTTCTGCAAAATGATTGAATTCAAACAATTACCAAACTCAAGCCCAGATAGCTTTCTGGGCCATTATACTCTGGAAAAAGACGAGACTTTGCAGGTTATCTCTCCATAAACCTGATTCCATAGACACTGTACATAGACAAACAGATAGAAATCAATACGAGTAAAATTCATTTTCTCAAACGTAGATGTTGCAGATAAAAATAAAGATGTGTGTATATTTTCAATTAAGAAGATCACAACTTTAAGCCACAGTGAAAAAGACTATATGTGTATATTACATACACACACATAGAGTTTTTGACCGTTCTTTGAAATTAAATCACAAATATATAAATGACCTGGAATATGCACAATTACATATACTAAATTACCATATCTTCAAGGGAGAATTTTTATGTAGATATGTTTCTTTCTCCCCCCCCCCACTTTTTTTTTTTTTTCTTGCTTTCTCTCTTTTTTCTTTCTTCTGGTGAGAGATTCCAAAGCAGAAAGGACAAATGTCATATGCTTGAGCTAGTTGTTTCTTGGTAATGCTCTTTTACTTCTACAATTAAAAAAAAAAGGAAAGCTCTATTTTTATTGGTTGTTAATAAAATGGGACTGCAAGAAAAATGTCTTGGCAGCCCAGTTTATCTGATTTCTTAAGCATCAGAAGACCTAAGGTAAGATAGGATATTTTGTTGGCTATTGTCTAGATCTGTAGGCTCGAATCCTACATTAGCTCCATGTCACACTGGAGTTAGCAGACATGACAGTAACCACAGTGACTAGGAGCATTTCTTCTGCTCTTGTTCTGTGTTGGGTCCTCTGCTGTGAAATGTACATGCATTACTTCATTTGACATTCACAACAGCCTAAGAACAAAGCATAAAACTTCCTCCAAAGCATAAGTCAAGGAGTGGATAAAATGAAGAACTCTTTTGTAGTAGAGAGTTGGCAAAGAGGGTGCGTGAGCAGAATGACTGTGGCTGAAATAGAGGGGAGGGAAAACTTAGAGCACAATGAAATCTCACTTGGCCATAGAAAGAGGGTGGCAACACCTGGGTCAAGGCTGCTTGAACGACTGGGCTCACCTTGGATTGGACCCTTCAGTTTTCAGGTTGTGTCAAGTTGTCCCTTTTCAAACAGCTAAGGGATAGGATATTTTACTAGTAGCAGAGCAGTGTTGTTTTGTGTTTGAGGATCTATCTAGAGGAATCAAGCAAAATTCATCAGGTATATTAAGACTCGAAGAATGATTAGATCGGTTTACATTTCTGGTTTCCGATAGAGGTTTACTCCTTACTACGTCCACTGGTATATTTTGCATTCCACATAGCCTACCTGTGAGTGTGTATTATCTGCAGGACAGTTCTTAGAGAATGCTCTGCTCAGTGGGTAGAATTATTTTTCTTTCTATGGTTGCCTATGACACAAGAAAAATGGCCAAGATGGAATTTGCCTTTTACTGGAATGTGAGCTCTCGTGGTGGTCCTGTGGGGTTGGGAAAAGATGAAACCTTCTAACACCCAATTTGGGGGTAATATTAAGTGTCAATTTTTCTATGTAAAAAAATAAAGCATATAAATCTAAAAAATCTAAAAATTATTTTGTATATCTGGCATCTTGTATAGTTTCTCTTGTTTACACATACGTGGTTGCTTTGTTTTCCCACAGATTCCATTTTTCCCCTTTCACAGTGGAGCTTTGCTACCCAACTTCCTCACTTCAAATCAGAGAAGAGTTGCTCGTGGTTGTGGTGGGACCTTTAGTGCTGAATACAGTGATACTTCCTTTGGTTCTGATCAGATGGGGCTGTCAGCTACTGTTTGCCTCCTGCCCTGACATCTTGTCAAAGTTAATCATTACCATGGGACTATGGACAGTTCTAGACCCACTGGCAGTGTTTATAGTGGATACTGCCCTGGGGGTAAGTCAAGTAAAATAATCGGGATATGAGTTCTTGACATAAAATTTAGCTTTAGTGCATGAATCGGTTGATGTGGGAAGTTCCAGTAATCATGAAAAATGCAATGTTTATCTTAAATTGAAGTTATTAAGGTTTTCCTCATCATAAAAATGATGGATGTCTATTATAATCAACTGAAGTGTTTTTAACAGTCTTAAATGAACATTTGCAGAATAAGCAGGAAATAGTGTTGGCAATCAAATTCAAACTAATTGGTGCATTTTCATAATTATTACAGAGAAGTTTTATTTGGTAACTTTTTATTGGTGACTCTTTTTTAGTAGTAAAGATTTTCACAGCCAAACTTTATTTAAAAAGGAATCATACAGTAGTTCCTTCAATTGCTTAGGTTACTTATTTTCTTTGATTTAATACTGTTCTGTAATAAATACACTCAAGAAAAAGTAGAGCTTTTTAAACAATTCTAAGTAATAAATGAAATTTAAAAACTTACTCCATAGGCACTTATTTTGACTTTCATCATGCTCACAAAATGAAAGGAAATCTGAATTTTAACCACATTTTTATACTGTAGAGCTGGCTATGAAACATAGCTCCAAGCAAAAGAGCAGATGTATACTATAAATAAATCAATTATGATCAAACAGTCATTTATAAAATTATCTTAATTGATCAAATAGTATTCCATAACTGGTGTATTTGTCCTTTCTAGAAGAAAAAGAAAAGTTCTACAATTGGTTTATATGTGTTGAGACTATGTCCATTGTGCCAAATAGATCACAGAAGTGGGGCCTTTTGATGGACTCTCCTCATTAACAGTGTTTGAAATGCGCTTGTAGAACTAAAGACAAATTGCTGTTCAGAGTGCATGGTGAAGATCAGGCCCCCGGTGCTGTGGTCGGCAGTGAGGATGGGCAAACCCAGTCAATGTTTCATTTCTACCTCTCAGACTGCACTCTGCCACAGCGGGACTTCTCCCACTTTTCTGGGTTTATTCCTCCCCTGGGGATCTTATTAAAATAAAATTCTGAGTCAGCAGCTGAGGGGTCTGAGATTCTGTGTTTTAACAGATCCCTACGTGATGCCAGAGATGTTGGTTTGTGTACCAGATCGCACTGCAACAAGGTTCTAGGCTTCTTACTCTCCCTTTCCTTTTGACCCTAGAACCATGCGGATCATTCAGCATTATTAAAATGACTTAAAGCAGAGCTCATGGAGCCTACCAATGTATCTAGGTTCTAGTCCTGCTGCTGAGGGTTGAAGCACCAAGGAAATGTTGTCAATGTTTGAAAGGCTGATGTGTTTCCACATTCTAGCCAGCAACGACTGCCTGAAGTCTCAATACCATCACATACCTTGATGACAGGTCAGAGTACGTGTGTTTTCAAGCCCATCTCTAAGTCCTCCCCCCGCCATCATTAGCTGCATTCTGATACTGAGCAGATTGTGCTGGGCCAACTGGATTTTGTCCAGATTTTGACTTCTCTCAGACTTCTGCTTAGCAAGGGGAAGACCGCGTGATCAAGGTTGGTTGAGCAGGAGGTGTAGAGGGGAATGCTGTTTGCGTTCCACTGGGATCATATTCCATGACATCTCCCAGTTCCTCCCAGAGGCCTGATAGGCATATTGAGCACGTGGGGTGCCAGTCGGATCTCGGTACAACTGCACAGGTGAAGCCATTTGGGGAGAATGAGCAGCTCTGTCATCTTCTGAGATCTCATCATAGGAATGACTGCAGCCCTCCTGGAATAGCTTTCTTTATTCCAATCAGGTCCTCTAGAGAGATTAATAGCTGAGTGGTCTACTGTTTCAAAGACAGCTGACAAAATGAGCAGTATAAATTTACTCTGGGGCCTCTGATGTAATCTACAGGAAAGTAGCCTCCAGCAGGGCCATCTCAGCATCAGTTCGGAGGTCTGTAACCTGACGGAAGCTGACTTGGATTCTAATAGATGGGTATAGCACCTGTATCTTTCTCCACTTGGAAAGAAAAGCTGAAGTCTCTTTCCCAATCTGCACAATTATTGACTCTCCAGTTAGAATCCATCAGGCTTCATTGCAGATGACATCTAATTTTGCTGTCATTAAAAAAAAAAACTTCAAAGCTGCAGGTAACCCACAGAGCAGCAGTCTTGGACTTCACACATGGACATGCCCATTAATTAATCAAAATTCACATTTTAACATGTTCTCCAGCGACTCAGCTCATCAAGTTTAAGAAGTACTGCTCTAAAGTGGTGGTTCTCAAAGTGAGGTCCCTGGGTAAATAGCATCAGTTTCACCAGGGAACTTAATTGCAGTGAAATTGAAATGCAAAATCTCAGATCCTGTACCAAACCTATGGGGTCAAAAACTCTGGGAAGGAGCCCAGCCTCTGAGAAGGGGCTACTGTGTTTTAACAGACCTTCCAGTTGATCTGCATGCTCATGAAATTCAGTGAACTACTGCTCCACATGCGATTATAGTTATCATAGATTGAAAGTCCCTCATGAGATTCAACTTGCCTGGGTTCATACCTACAGTTCTTTCAGCACTGCCTTTTAGGAGAGAAAGCTAGGGATCTCTTGTATTTATTTGATCCTGATCAGCTAGCCAAGAAAGTGGCTACCTTATTTTACTGATACATTTTGTTCTGGATTCTTTTTTTTTTTTTTTTCTTTAATGGCAATCCAGAAGGAGATGTGGCAGATGAAATGGTTTGAGGCTGACACATGGGTGGCTGTTGGTGTTGCTAATAACATTTTGTTAGTCTCCCAGTTCGCTGGCTCAGAGGTTGGCAATGCATTCCCGGACGCCTGTTGATGATACAACAATTCCACCAAGTTCATAAATTCTTTCTCTGCCTGAGCCCCAATCTAGATAAAAAGTAGAGGAAGGATTTGCTATTGAATGTTTTAATTGATCAGCATGTATTTATTGACTGTATACTCTCTGCACAGGATTTTAAAAGAAACAGAGTAAGTATGGCATTGTTTCTGCCCTCAATGTAGATAGATAAGGATAACACATAAGAACAAAGATCAAACAAGGGTAGAATGCAAGTGTCTTCATTCAGCAAATCATTCTTGAAAATCCAGTAGAAGTTATCATGGATTAATGGAAAGAGCATTAACTTGGAATCGAGGAAAGCGGGTTCTGGTCTCTTCAACTTCTTCATATGTACCACAAAGAAGTAATAATACCTACAGATAATAACACGTACCTCACTCATTTCACAGTATTGTTGGGACAACCAGTTGGAAATATTGAAATATCTAAGGCAGTATTGAAATATTGAAAAATTATTAAATATTATTGAATATTGAAATTGAAAAATTGAAAAATCTAAGGCATCATACATATAAACTGAAAGGAACAAGGGGGAGGATTATAATGAAGTGATGGTATTTACACTCTGTGTACAATATAGGATGTAAGAGTCATTGTCCATGATGCAGGCAGGAACTTCCAGTCTACTTAAAGAATCACACACATAAAGATGAAGTATGGCCAGTATGTGATGAATGCCATCTGGTAGGCATATCACTTGCTCCCTTATATCTTTCAAGTCTTTATTCAAATGACATCTTTTCTGATCACAGTATATAGTAATACACCTCTATCCCTCCTGTACTTTTTTCTGCTTCATGTTTTTCTTCAAAATTCCATCTTCTGATCTACCACACTAATCACTGAATCTTACTTACATGTTTACCCACCACCTCCACCCCAAATTAAATGTAAACTCCAAGAATGTAGAGCTTTTGTCTAATTTTATTCACTCTTCTATCTTCAGAGCTTAATGACACATGGTGGACATTCACAAAATGTGTGTGGACCAAGTGAATGATTAGCATCTGTTGATTAGATTACATTACTGGCATCATGTATGTATCATTTTTAGTATATGTGTTGTCAGTGAATCCCACATCTGTTTCTTTACCTTTAAGAAATAGCAGAAGGGGAAGATCTAGAATAGGAGAAATGTCTGACAACCCTTACAGATCTTCTGCCTGAAGTCCAAGCGACAGATTCACATTCCACAAAGTCGACCCATAAACAAGTACAGAATGTAAAAATTGAAATTTTGGTGCGAAATTGAAATCGAAATCGAAAGAAACATCAGTTGAGAGTCAGAATATCTGACTTCGAGTCATTGCCCAAGTATTAGAGGATATTCTGATGTAAGGAAAATATGGATTAACCTGAGTTTCTGTTTTTATTTGTACATATGTGATATGGATTAGTTCTGAGTATATCCATTTAAGCTATACTTACTTATATATTTATCAGCTTAAAAACTAAAGAAATTCTTCCTTCTTTCTTACACTGAAGAAAATATACTTTATTTACATTTATATTACATATTACTTCCACCTAATACTATAAGAGTCATAATTACAGAGCATTTATGTTTTGTAAAATTCAAAGGTCAAAGATATCAAGTGTCAATGTTCTAGGTCCGTAACATTAAATATTAGTTTTTAAAGACCTCATTGCCTTGTATTTATTTCTAACTCAATATAGAATGTGTTGTCCCTTGTCTAAAAGAAGGACTTGTTGTTAAATTGACATAATGTAAACTTTGGTTTTCAAATTCACATTAAATAGACTGATAACTTTTTTATAATTTTCTAAAATAAGCCACCTATTTTATGCATAGTACAAATTAAATTCCTTTCAAATTTGCTTCAGAGAGAAAGAGATCTTTCCACCATCATATTTAATTTCTTCATATCTTGTGCTCATTAAATTCAGAAGTTAATAGTATATAAATAATACATGGCTTTTACTTTATGAATTGCATGTAGAGTATACACACACACACACACACACACACACACACACCAACCTGGTAAACCAGCCATGGAAACCCAGTCTGTTTCTTTTCCTTTATATAGCTAAAGATCTGGTGATCTTTAGTACCTTGAGAATTTAATTTAAAAACAAATTATGGTATCATATGGTTTTTATGTATTTAAATTCATCTAACTCGATGAACGGTATTTCCATCCTATTTCTTACATTTGTGTTTTCTTTCCTCAGCGGCTTACACATAATGGCGAGACTCCTGTAGCTGATGCAGCAAAGCTGTACTGGGTGTTTGTGAGAACCGAGCATTCGGGAGTTCTTGGTGTAATGCTCACAGTGCTCATTTACATCCTCCTGTTCATCATTTCTTCTTTAATTTTCTATTTGTGTTGTCTCAGGTAAGGTGTTTCAATCCTTTTGTTTCTTAAGCGTGTTCAGCCTCCAGTCTTGTTGTGCAGTTAGGTTGTGAGAATATGGTTAAAGAAGAGAAGTGAGAATAACTTCTACATGTCTAAAATAGAAATGTCCTTCATTGGGGCACCTGGGTGGCTCAGTGGGTTACATGTCTGCCTTCAGCTCAGGTCACGATCCCAGGGCTCTGGGATTGAGCCTTGTATCAAGGTCCTTGCTCAGCAGGGAGCCTGCTTTTCCCTTTCCCTCTGCCCCTACCTGCTCCATTCTTGCTGTCTCCTGTGTTCTCTCTCTCTCAAATACGTAAATAGAATCCTTAAAAAAAAAAAAAAAAGAAAGAAAGAAAGAAAAAAGAAAGAGAAAGAAAAAAATGTCATTTGTTATTTGTAACATCTATCATGAAGACTGGCTGAGAAATTAATTGACTTTTGGGGAAATATTTTCTCCATAATAGAGAAATTTTTCTGTAAATCATTATACTGGTTTCTTCAAACTAGAGGCCAACAAGAAACAAGGAGTTGTTGATCCTTTGATATCCAGTAATATCCTGATATATTTCCCAGGAAGCTTATGTAAAATTCTTTTTCTCTCTTCCTTCTAATCCATTTTCTTCCCATTCTTCCCACCCCTGCCAAAATCACTAAAAGAAGATTCATCCTTCAGCTTTGATCCTGAATACCATAGGGTTTGGTTTTCCAGGTCACTCATTTAACAAGCACGGTGTGTGTGTGAGGAAAAATGAGAAAAGTAACAAATGCTAGGAAGACTTTTCACTCTGTTGATAGCTCCCTTTGCTTTGCAGAAGCTTTTGAGTATGAGATAGTCTCACTTGTTCAATTTTACTTTTGGTGCCTGTATTTCTAAAAGCCATGGATATGAATATCCATGAAATCATTGGCAAAACCAATGTCATGAAACTGTCTCCTTATGTTTTTTAATAGAATTTTTACAGTTTTAGGTCTTATATGTAAGTCTTTAATCCACCTTGAGTTGATTTTTGTGTGTGATATAATGGTCCATTTTCATTCCTTTGCATGTGGATATCCATATTCTCAGCACCATTTGTTGAAAAGATCATCCTTCTTCCATTTTATATTTTTGGCACCCTTGTTGAAGATTGATTGACTGTATATGCATGGATTTCTTTCTGGGCTTTCTAGTCTATTCTGTTAGTCTATTCGTCTGTATTTATTGCCAATAACATACTGTTTTAAGTACTGTAGATTTATAATATAATCCAGCAACTCCACTTCTAGAAATTTACTCAATATCAGGATTTCAAAGAGACATGAGCATTCCCATGTTCATTACAGCATTATTCACAATAGCCAAGATGTAGAAACAACATAAATGTTCATCAACAGATGAATGGATAAAGAAAATGTGGTAGACACACACAGCGGAATATTACTCAGGTTTGAAAAAGAAAGACTTCTTGCAATATGTGATAAAATTATCATTGGGGACATTATGCTAAATGAATTAAACCAGTTACAGAAAGACAAACACTCCATGTTTCAACTTACATGAAGTATCTAAAATAGCCAAAGTCATAGAAGCAAAGTGTGGAGTGATGCTTATCAGGGTCTGAGGGGAGGGGGAAATAGAGAATAGCTTTTCAACAGACATAGTTTCAATTATGCAAGATGATTGAGTTCTGAGATCTGCTATACAACATTGTGCCTGTAATTTCCAGTACTGTATTATTTACTTAAATGATTGTTAAAAGAATAGATTTTAAATGTTCTTACCATAATTAAAAAAAGAAGTGCTAGGAAGAGGTCAACACAAAAGTCTCTAAGAGCATAGAGAAAAGGAATCAATGCAGGTCTGGAGGAGGATTGGGGTAGCATCCAAACACATCAGTTGAAATACAACCCTTGAGTAATTTTCAAAGTTTTAATATAATCTCACTGAAAGAAAAACAGAGGGAAGAATGTTCCTGGGCAAAGGGAAGGTGTATGAAACCATATGATCATGAGAAATTATGACATATTTGGCCATTCAAAAATATTTTAATATGGCTGGAGTATAGGATATGGGGCAATGGCAGTTGAATAAGATATAATTAGAAGTGTAGTCAAGGACTAGATGATAAACATCTTGATATCATGTTGTGGAGCTTGAATTTGTTGGTAAAGTGAAAATAATGAAATATTTTTAATAACTTTAATTTTAGGAAGATCACTCTACTAATAGAAGGGAAACTGTATTTAATAGTGGTCAGGTTGAAAGCAAGGAAATCTAGTTACAAAGCCATTTCAATAGTCTAGGCAGCACATCAAGTACCTTCACTAAAGAGAAAGACATAGGAAATGGACAGTTATGGCATATTGAAGAGATAGTTGACATACATAGAACTTTTGAGCTTGTTGGAAATTGAAGGTGAAGGAAGGAATGACATTTAGTATAACCTTTAGTTTTGGAATTGGGCATCCATGGGTCGATGGTAGTAGCGTTCTCATAGAGATTACATGGAGAACAAACATTTATTTTTTTTAATACAATCAAGAAAGATTTACTAATTTCTAATATACCATTAGGTTTGCTTT
Organism: Taxidea taxus jeffersonii; assembly: GCA_003697995.1. Lineage (NCBI taxonomy): Eukaryota > Metazoa > Chordata > Mammalia > Carnivora > Mustelidae > Taxidea > Taxidea taxus. Next base: position 306 of record RCUC01148716.1, on the reverse strand, counting down.
GTTAACATTGTGAAAAATGCTGCAAAATCATTTTTTATAAACAACATTTCTACTGTTATCTGCTTCTTTAAAGAAGAATAACATTAACATTGTGCTTTGTATGAATTTAAAATTTTGAGTAAAGGAATGGCGAAAAGGGAAATACATCGATTACATGTAACAGAGAAGAATGTTACATTTTTACAAAAGTTCTATTTTGGGGCAGTAAATTATAAGAGAAGTTTCTTATATAAGACCTTTAAAGATGGCGTTAACAATGATTTATAACAAATGTATAAACAATTTTTATCTGGTTCTTTCTTTTTT
>RCUC01148715.1:0-64062 GCA_003697995.1 Taxidea taxus jeffersonii | reverse complement strand
AGAGAGAGAGAGAGGAGGAAGCAGGCTCCCCACTGAGCAGAGAGCTTGATGGGGGGCTCAATCCCAGGACCCTGAGATCATGACCTGAGCCGAAGGCAGAAGCTTATCCCATAGAGCCACCCAGGCACCCCAAAATGTTTGTATTTGTTAACACAGCACCAGTGTTTCTCCTGGATCAGACTCCAGGGTCTGGTTGACCCCTGAGTCAAAATTGAAGGAGAAAAGTGTTAAGATCCAAATATCCTGCATCCCCAGAGCCTGGGTTCAGTATGTGTGGCAAACATTAATGCTGCTGCTAACAGTTCTGATTTTCAACCTTCCGGGCCTGTGGTAGGTTACATTTCCCTCCTGCAGATAGGTGTGACCATAGGACTGGACTTGACCAGCAATATGTGACCAAAAGGGACGTATGTCACTCCCAGCTGGAAGCCTTTCAGAGCAGGTATGCCCCTTCACACATTCCCTTCTCCCTGTTGTGGTGAATGGTGACACTCTAGGCCATGGTGACTATGTTGGCTTTGATCCTGGAGTGAGGATGGCACAGACTGGGGCATGTCTTGAGTAGGACATGGAGCACGAATGGATACTCTCCTTTTGTTTCTCGGGGTCACTGAGATTTTAGGGTTGCTTGTTATGTAGCTGACTAATACAATAGGTTACACATTTTATCTCATGTAAGTTTTCTGTTGTCCCTAGGAGGCAGTCATTATTATTCCTACTTGTCACTGGGGAAATTGAACTCACAGAATTTAAGTCATTTCCCAAAAGTCACAAGCTACTAAGTGGCAGGACTAAAATTCAAATCCAATTCTGGCTGATTCCATGACCTGAGCTCTTAAACGTAGACTTGTCCAACTTCTCAGTGTGTTATTAAACATGTGATAGTCTGTATGGGCAGAAGTGTGCTCCTAGGAGCTTCAGTGTCCTCATTTTTACCTGGAGAACCATTGAAATCCTCTCAAAACCAGGTGATACATCAGTGACAATCTACAATCATCAGAAGTGTAGGGACCATGTTTCCTCTGTCGGCGCATAGAATGAATTAAATATTAAAGCCCACTTGAAAGTAATTTGAGCTAATGACTTTGAAAGGGGGCTGAAATAGTTCTCACCTGGGTAAGATTTTATTTATTTCACCTATCTCTGGTTAGGAGTTTTGAAAACCCCACTGGTTGTAGGTAAAAACAAAATAGGCTGAAAAAGCAAACCGATAAACCCATTTCAGGAGGCTCAGCATGTTCTCTCCCTAGGTGTGGACTTAGAGGAAACCAGACTTCCTGAAGGTCATGGGAGGGCACTGACCAGGGCAAAGTGCAGCAGGAATATGCCTCAGATGCAGGTGGTCAGGCTTCAGAGCCTGTAATGGTGATATATTTGTCCCACAAATGCAGGACGGAGCTGATGTGAGTGGGGTGGCCGAATTTCCTACCTCTACCTCTGAGTCCCTGTGACTGACACCCCCTTTCCTTTTGATCAGACAGGAATTAGGCTTGTTGTCATGGCTGGGTTCTGTTTCTCCAATGGTTTCCTATATTTCTATTCAGATGAATTATGATTTGAATTCAATTTCCACGTTAGGGGAGTAGGGCTACTCACTAGTCACTCCGTAGTTATTTTGTTTGCAGGAAAAAAATGTGCTGTAATGCCTTTATTTTGGGATATCAGCTGTAATGTGTGCATGAATCAGGTCTGACTAAGGATTGCTGAATCCCTTCTTGTGGGGCCACGTGCTTAGATCATGCTTGTGAACAAGTTGACGTGTGGATGATTTTCTATTTTACCCATGTCTCAAGAGCCCGGTAGGACAAAGGGCAGGCAGGGTCCCCCAGAGAAGGGTCTGAATGTGCCTTTGAAAGACTAGTCTGTCACAATGGAGTGTGTCTCATGTTCATTAACCCGGGGACATCCCCAAACTGGGCTTGTAGCTCTTTTGCTCTTTCAGGTTGAACCTGCAAAATGCAGGCTAGTCTTTCATCCACCGCCTTCTGCCTCTTGATTGAAATCAGGCCTGCTGGGAATAGTTCTGCATGGCATGTCTCTGGACTCATGAAGGTCCCTCTGTACTGCTGGTCCTAAAACAATATAAGGTGAGCTGGGGTTCCAGAGAGCTCATTGGGATTCCATGAGCACCAAAGAAAAAAGACTTCTTCCAACCAATCTCATTCTAAAGAGAGCCATCAGGGTGAAAGGCAATTGTGGGCACTAATAAAAAGCCAAGAGAAGAGAAAATCAATAATCCCTTGTGTGTGGCTCTGAACACCATTCTCTGGGGTCGGGAATTCGGTGGCTTGATCAAGTGTGCGCATCTGTATGTGTGTGAATCCACAAGCTCATGTTGCAGGAGGGGCTGGGATAGAGCTGAGACAGCAGCAGAGAGATTGATGAAGGTCTTGCCAAACCATGTGACTTAAAGAGTCTCATTAAGAAGATGTGCCCTGGGAGGAGGAGGTAGTGGCTTTGCTTTGAAGGGGTGAATGGGCTTAGGCTGGGAAGGAGAGACAGTCCTGAAGCCTTGAGGTGACTCTTCCATGGCCCCATGGCAAGTGTTATAGGATTGAATATGTTCTCCCCCCAAAACATGTCCAAGTCCTAACCCCTAGTACTTGTGAATGTGATCTTATTTGGAAATGGGGTCTTCACGGACATAATCAAGTTAAGATGATATCACACTGGATTAGGGTGGGCTCTAATTCAGTGACTGGTGCCCTTATGAAAAGAGGGAAGGGCATTTGGTAGTGACAGAGGCAGAGAGGGAATGGTGCAGCTAGAGACTGAGAATGTCAGGGGTTCCCAGCAGCCGTCAGACACCGGGAAGAGGCATGGGAGGATTTTTCCCCCAAAGCTTCAGGGGGGGAGTATGTCCCTGCCCATACCTTGACTTCAGATTCCTGGCCTCCAGAACTGTGAAAGCACACATTTTCACTGCTCTAATCCACTTAATTTGTGATTTTGGTAATTGGAAATGGGATGGTAAGCAAGGGCCATCAGTTTTAGCCTCAGGGCAGTGGGCACGGTGAGCCGAACTGGACTACTAGGTGGCCGTGGCAATACCACCCATCCCTCTTGCTCTTTGAAGACTTGCTACTCTGCCACTTACACAGTGAGATCTAATTCTCCTCCTCTGAATCTGAGCAAACTTTCAACTTCCCTGTAACTAATAGAATGTGGGCAATATGATGTGGCCTGCTTTCCAAGTTAAGTAATGAGAGGCAGTGCCACTTACATCTTGTGCCCTGGACCAGAGACTCGATCTGGAGCCTGGAACCACCTTATAAGGAGCCCAGCTGCCCTATAGCTGCCATGTTGTGAGGACGGTAACTAGCTCACATGGAGAGATCCCCCTGGAGAAGCGCCAAGACTATATGAAGAGAGATTGCTGCTGGGACATTTCCTGGCTCCTCTCAGTCGCTTTCCCCTCAGCCTACACTGTTCTAGCTTCAGCCACCATCTGATCCTGAGCTAAAGCCACTGACCATGTTCTTCCTAAATTCCTGATGTGCACAAACTGTGAGCTATAATAATTGTTCATTTAAGCCACTAAATTTTAGGGTTCTTATTATGCAACAATAGTTACTAGAGCCTCTTCAGATGTTTGCCCAAGGGCTACTTCCCCTCTCAGACCTTCTCTGACTCTAGACTTCCTCCCTTGAAACTCTCTTTTCCCACACAGCTACGAGCTATTTCAGCTCTCAGCATTTCTCTTCATTCAGAGCCAGTTTCGCTGGTGCCAGTCTCCATTTTCTTCAGTGTCCTGGGGAAGCATCCTACTTCCCATCCATTTATTATGCCCCACCATTTACCTCTGTCCTTGCAGAGCACACCCATCTCAGCTCTCTCAGTAACAAAGAGGCCTCCAGGGACCAGATCTCACCCTCCTGAAGGGACAGTGTTAGAGCTCCAGGAATGCTGATGAGGTTTTTAATATAACAAGAAAACATTATTTTAGTTAATCATGAACTCAGATGATAAGCTTATCTGTCTCACCCACTGGGGACTGTGTCTAACTCTCTTTGTACCCTTAGGTTAGCTCACTGCTTGACAGAGAAAAGACTCTTGATGATTGGATGGATGGACAGACAGATGGATGGATACATGGGTAAATGGATGAATGAAGAGAAATGCTTGAAAATTTTAAAGTGGAATTTGCAAAGTTGGGGCATATATGCTGCCATTTCCAAACTCTGTGTGCATGGAAGTCATGGTTAACAGATCCCAACATTCTTTCTGGGGATTGGAAAGTCTGCCTCACCCTGTTTTTCAACTATAAATAGAAGCTAGCAATCAACCATATTTTGTCCTTGAGAAGACTGAAAGCACAAAGACTCTTTGGAGCTTCAGTTTATTAAAAATATTGTTAAAATAGAAGTCAAAACTCTGTATGTAGCTGCTCCCTGACTTTCTTCTAGACTTAAGCAAATTTCATTAAACTAATATACATGTTCCTGTGCTTTTAATGCGCATAGATTTCACATTAAGAAGAAAATGTTCTGACACTTCATGGCATTTGCTGTTGACTGGAGCACAGTGAAGTGTTTAAGTAAAGAACTCATCTCAAAAGGGGACCAAAGAATAAAGCAAAGCGTGGGATTCTGGAAGTCAATATGGTCAATAATGATGTGTTGTTTACAACCGATCACTTACCAGGACGGACAGGACCAACGGAGAAAGGAAATTACCTACCCACCCACATAATTGCACCAATTGCTAGAATTGGTTAATAGGGCATAAAAAAAAATCAATCCTAGAGAAGCATAAAGAGATACATACGAGAGTAGAACTTGGTTATTATTGGTCTTCATTCACAGCCACATTTGAGCACCTTAGTCTTTATTAGCAGGATGGCAGTTCTGACAAATTATCCTGTCAGTCTCTGCTTTTGTGCCCTCTTTTTCTTGGGAGTGAGTTTTCTTTCTTATCTCTACTTTCTGTGTTTGGATTTTCATAGCACTGTGCCCGAATTCTGTGGCAAGGGAGGGGATGTTATTAGGCAAAGAAAAGAAGCTATTGCATGCATGGGCCAGTACCAGGGACAGTGTCCAACTCCTTAAGCGGCTTGTCTCATTGGATGACCCTCCCACCCGCCACCAAGAGGTAACTATGATTGTGAGCTTTATTCCACAGAGGAAGAAACTGCTGTTCAGAGAAGTCACTTGCTACATAGTGAGAGAGGGGATTCAAATTTAGGTCTGTGTTGTCTGAGCCAAAAGTCTTGCTTTTTCTATTGAACAAGTCCTTGATTTCTTATCCAAAAGGTTTGGGGCCAGATGTGTGTTGAAATTCAGTAGGGTACAAAATGGGGACATGATGCATATCCCATATATTACTTAATACTCCCCGTGGGGTCTGGAGCAGCACCCTGTAGTCAAACCCATTAATATTTCAGCAGTGGAACATCAACACTGAAACTAAATATGGTAAATAAAAGTACAAATAGCCTTATTATTTGGTTGCCAAGTGATTCTGCACCTCTTTTGTGAAATGTTTCATTTTCAGAGCTTTGGGATCTCATAATTTTGGATAAGAAACCGTATCATACTGGCTCCCAGGAGAGCGTTTGCACACATTTGTCCTCTCTCTCGGGGAACTCTGAAATGCAGCAAGCTGGAGTCAAAGAACAAAAACAAAACCAGAAACAGAAACCTGCTGTTGTTGGCCAGTGGCCAAATTGATAGACACTTGGCACTTAAGAAATGAAAACGGCTTTGAGAACGAACCGGTGGCAGAACCGAAATAGTCCCTCCCAGGCCTCTGAGACACAGAGAAGTGGGAAGATCAGGGGTCTGTTGAGCTGTAATTCTACACTGCAGTCCACATACAGTGGCCATTGGGACCTCCTAAGAAACTGAGACTCTGCTTGGCTTTTCACCATGGCCCCTCCACCGCTTTCAGATACCTCCTCTGAGGATTGATAGATGTGTCGGAGAGCCACTGGTGTTTGTCCCAAGTAATTGGATTGACCCTTTGAAGAAAAGGTTAGCTCAGATGAAATGAAATTTTCAAGTGGAGGGACAGATTCTCATCCTGGAACATCTGTATTTCACTTGGAGGATGGGTTTTCTACCCTTGTTCTATTATTTCATGTTTCTCTATCTCACTTATCAACATCTCTCCCATCCCTCTCTCCCCACCCCATCTCTTTTGTTCATGTCATTTGCCCCCTTTCCCTGCCACCCTATAGTCATAACTCATTGGGCCAAGTTGGACCAATCTCACTTTTCTCTCTTGGATTTTGAACGTAAGACACAGAAACTGAGTAAATCAAGTGGTTAAGGACTCTGGGTTTGTGAGGTCACATCGGGTTAGGCAAGAGTCATGGCCTCAGGACCCTGCCCTCACCTTCTCCTCACCTTGGCATGTTGTAAAGGAACAGAAACCAAGAGGATGATCCTCACAGAAGAGATTTTAATGAAGTATATTCCAGAAACAAGTGGAGAGGGAGAGAGGGGAAGGGAGAGAGAGAGAGCAAGATGGAGAGAGAAAGAAAAAAAAACTGATTATTGAGTCTTGGTTAGCACTTGGTTTATTGACATCAAGTCTGTGTTCTCCAGAGAAACAGAACCAGCAGATACATAGATTGATCGATCAATCTCTCTCTCTCTCTCTCTCTCTTTACTATAAGGCATTGACTCATGTGATTATGGAGACTGATAATTCCAAAATCTGCAGCCAGTAAGCTGGAGACTCCATGGTATAGTTCTAGTTTGAGTCCAAAGGCCTGAGAATCAGGAGCTGATGGTATAAGTTACAGTCTGAATCTGAGTCCAAAGACAGGAGGAAATGGCTGTTTTGACTCAAAGACAGGCAGAAAGAAACCTTTCTTAAACAGCCTTTTTTCTACACAGCTCTTCAATAGATTGGATGAGGCCCACCCACACTGGGATCTATTCAACCTACTCTCTACTCCCTGCTCTATTCAACCTACTGATTCAAATAACAATCTCATGCAGAAACACCCTCACAGACACACCCAATAATGTTTAGCCACGTATCTGGGCACCCCATGACTCAGTGAAGTTGATACATCAAATTAACCATCACAACCCTTGTAAGGAATCTTCTTTCAGGGCAGGGTATCTAAAAGATCTAGAGACCAGGGATTGGTGGGAACCAGAGGTTGAGAGCTCTTGGAAATGTCCTATAACACTCTTTGGACATCCTTCCTGAAGAAGCTGCGGGAGAACTTATCAGATCCCATTCTCCTCAACAAGCCCCTTCCAAGCCAGTGTCCTTTCCCTTGGAGCAAGCTCAGCTGTGGAGTGGGGCTCCTTGCTTTTCACACATTTTAAAGTGAGGTTGGGGGCTTTCTGTGTAGCTCAGTCAGTTAAGCATTCGCCTTTGGCTCAGGTCATGATTCTGTAGCCCTGTGTTGGGCTCCCGGCTCGGTGGGGAGTTTGCTTCTCTCTACCTCTGATCCTCCTCCCTACTTGTGCTCTTGCTCAACCTGTCTCTCAAATGAATAAATAAAAAACCTTTAAAAAGAAGAAATAAAGTGAGGTTGGATCAGATCAATGTTTCCCAAAGTATGGTATGTGTACTACTGGTAGTATACAAGATAATTTTTAAAAGTACATGAACAAACACTTCTTTCATGTGTATTAGACAAACCTGTAATTTATATGTTACATTAGTCAGGGTAGGTTAGGCCATGCTGTGTAACAAATAGGCTATTATACAGTAAAGGATCAGGAGATCTGGGTAGTTCAAACCCTAAACATTCCAAAGAAAAGTTTGGTTCTTGCCCAACTCCTGAGGGATAACCTCTAAGCCCTTGGAACAACTTGTCTGTTAAGAGTGTCTTTAAACAAAGACTGAGGCCTATGCCACATTGGATAGCTCATGTTCAAAGTGTGAATTATGGTGGTGTTTCAGGCCACAAAGTATTAACTTGACTTCCAGAGGAAATGGAACTCAGGACAGCTACATGGGCGATCAACCATGCCTATGTAATAAAATTACTGGACACCAAGGCTTGGGTGAATTTCCTTGGTTGACAGAACTTCATGCATGTTGTCACTGTCAGTGATGGGAGAATTCAGTGCTGTTCACAGGACTCAGCTGGGAGAGGACAACTGGATGCTTGTGCCTGATCTCTCCTGAACTCTCCTCTGTGCGCCTTTTCCTTTTCTGATTTGATCCTCTATTCTTTCATTATCATGGACTGTAACTCTGAGTGTGATAACTTTCTAAGTTCTATGAGTCCTTCTATTGAATCCCTGAACCCAAGTTGATTTGGGGGACCCCCAAACACAGCTAAAAGAAATCTCAGTAGCCCCTTCCTTCCTTCCTTCCTTCCTTCCTTCCTTCCTTCCTTCCTTCCTTCCTTCCTTCCTTCCTTCCTCTCTCTCTCTCTCTCTTTCTTTCTCTTCATGTAAAGTTTGGTGCAGAGCTGGATGATCTGGCCAACACTCCTCTGAGCAGTTAGGGTGTCGAGTGCTGCTATTTCAGAATCTATTGTTTCTAGGCATACAGGTGGCAGAATGAGAGCAAGGAAGAACATGTGGGATGTTTTAGGGACCAGCTTTGTAAGTGTTCCACTTCTGCCCAGATTACATCGGCTGGAATCCAGTCACATGGGGCCAACCTAATGAGTTGAGGTGAGGTTGGGAGGGGTAGTCTTCCTGTGTCACTAAGAAGGGAAATTAAATTGGTGAGCATCTAACTAGTCATCATCACCTACATCAAGTCCTTGATTCTATGGATATTAATGCTTAAGGCAAAGTCAATTTTACATAAGTATAAAAGGTGTGTTTGTTTATAGAAAGATATTATAAAAAGAAAAGGGCAGGATATGCACAATATGCACAATATGACAAAAATCCTGAAGTAGTAGGTGAATTAACACTGGACCAGATAATGGCCATGGAGACATTTTGGTTACAATGTGCTTCTATGGTGATACCAGCTGATGGACACCACAGTGTTCTACAAGGTTCCTGGGTGAGGTAGTTTACAAATTTAGGAGTTTGAAATTTTGAGTCAGTTTCTCTTGAAATCTAGGATAGGAAAAATAATAGGAGGAAAACTTTATTTTCAAATATTCTCCTACATCAAAATTGAAAGAACACTTAATTTTCATTCAAAAATTCCTTCCTAGGAGTCACTATAAGAAAAACTCTTTTCCAGCCTAAATATATTTTTATTTTCTTTTTTTTTTAAAGGAAGTTCCACCCTGGCCTAGTATAGAATATTCCTTTTTAAACTTCTGACTTACTCTTGGTGTATGATTTAAATGGCTTAGTGAACATTTTCTTGTCAAAAGTAAAGCAGGATGTTTGAAAGCCCAGGGAAAACTTTTGACAGCTGACAAATCTTCTGAATGCAGTGAACTTATCAAAAGCATCTTTCCAGGTAAACTTTGGTTCACCTTGTAAAGCTAAAATAGAACAAAGACAAACAACACAATAAATAAAAAGATACTAACAGGAAATCTGGATTAGAAAATTAGTATTCTCTATGGCCCACAATTACCTTGCCTGGCAATAATTTTTGATAAGATAACAAAATAACTTAAGTATATCCAGGCATACCAAGGTCTCATAGGAGCCTGATCTTATAGAACTCTGGAATTGTGGAATCCATGGAATTCAAAGGGCAATTTGTTCATCCCTCTGTGTTGCCAGTGCTGCCTAAAAACAGCCAAATATCAGGAGCTGATTGACCAGCCTTGAGACCGTTTTCTGAGTAGGACCTCTTATCAGTCAATGTTTGGGTATATGTTGAAATTTGGAAGTGGATGAGCAATTTTTAGCCAATGTTGTAATAACTTACATTTGATTTGTGGCTAGGTCTGCTATTTTGAAACAAAATGGTAGCCTTAAAAGTGTTCAAACAGTTGAATTCCCTGCATTATTAAAAAGCTTGTGAATTTGTGACAGTCAGTATGGAGAAATCTGATTGCTTTGAGTGGTGGCCTTAGTTCACACTGAAATAAATCAATCTTGTCTTTAGAAATCTTGAAAAAAAAAAAAGACTCCAAAAAGTTATGTCAACTGTAGGTGGTATATGAGAGTACCAGTGAGATGCCCACCAATAACTTAGAACTAAGGTGGATTAATTAAATAGAAATAAATTAGACTAATTAAATAAAATTAAATGGGAGGAGTTGCCCATGGGAGTCTAGAAATAAGATTGCAGAATTAAGTAAAAATAAATTAGACGACCAAAATAAAATTAAATGGGAGGTGTCAGCCCATGGGAACAACTACTTGACTTGTAATTTAACCAGTGATATTAATATAGTACAAGAAAGAACATATTTATTATAGCATAAAAAGTGGATTTAAGAGAAGAAATCTCTGCCAATACATGTATATCATGGTTTGAGGTAGAATACCTATTTGGGGGACATAGTGGAATCATAGCAAGGTACTTTCTTATACAGAATTAATATCTTATTTGCATAAAATTTTCCTTAATACTGTCTACTTATGTTATATACTCTATATCTGTCCTTCTCATTACTAATATGGCTTCCTAGGATACTGGAAATAACAAGATCCACTCCAGCTAAATTACACAGAAATGAAGTATATCACAGTTTCTGGGATAGCTTACATACTGTCTGGGAGGGCCAGAGGGTTTTGGTTGGGTGTGTTGCAACCTGAAGCAGACCTCGTGGTGGGATGGCTCCAGAGACAATCCCACTACTGTCACCATGGTTAAAGATATGGGAGAGTGCACAATTAATGCTGGAAAGCAGATACTCAGTCATTGGCCACTGCTGTCTTAAAAGCACTCTCAATGCCACCCTCTTAAAAAAAAATCAGATTCTGTGCAGTGTTAGGTCAAAATCTCATGTGCATACATCAGATCAGAAAAGTCTAGATCATGTGGCTTTTCCTTAGCTTCAAGGGAGTCTGGGAAAGCATGCTCTTGGACTCCGCCTTGGGAGAGGCCACTCAGGAAGAGCAAAGTCTCCAAATATAGAAGGGGTGGCAAAGGTCCAACACAAGGGAAAAGCCAGATAGGTGCCTTGTGGTCATAGGGAGTGTCATGTTCCCCATGTAATGAACATGCTGCACATTCTTTATTCCTCACTGGTTTCAATACTAGAGCATCTTCAATACTTCCTCTGGGAGCCGTGGAAAAGCCCACTTTCTAGACCTGCAAGGCTGTGGAATAAACTTGAGACACAGTAAACTCCTCAATCTAATGCCATGCTAAGTGAGGCCCTTCGCTGCCAGCCAACCAGCCAGCTTGCCCTTGGCAACACCTGTTTGTTTCAAATTTTACCCCAAACCTCTTAGATTGCATAAAAACCAATCCCAAGGCCAAATGGCATGACATATGAAAAGAAGAGCATGGGAACAGCTTCATCCACAAGTGCTCTTTTGATTAACATGAATCTCTTCCTTCAGTGTGCTAAGGTTGGGAATTTGGGGACCATGCTGGCTGGAGGGGTGGGTGGGTGAGCGGCCCACATACAGGGGGATATGTGTAGAAGAGGTCTGCCATGGGTGCCAGCCATATTTCTATAGGATTGTAAAACAACAAAAGCAACTAAAAGTTGGTTTGCTTTTTGTGATCACCATGGTTGGGCAGTCCTAAACCATGTCAGTGATAAAATACTCTTATCCCCAAAACTCTTTTTGCTTGTCTATATCTTAAATGATTAGTAAAATTACTGTTGAGATTTAATAATACATATGTCAGTGTCAAATTTGCACTTTTTTTTCTTACTCCTTAGTAAGGGCTGTATTCTCTATGGAAGTTAATTTGGAGAACTCCTTTTGCTATACAGTGGATTTCCAGTGTGCATGGACTCAGAAACATGCTTGTTTTGAGAGTAAATGTGTAATGGTCTGGAATTATTCAAGCTGGCTTTGGGCATTGTACGTGTGTCTCCAACCCCTGTGATAGAGCATAGTCTGTGTTTAAATAGCAGATTTAAAATAAACAATGATAGCCTAGTGAGTTAAAGGTGAAAACTCAGAGCCCGAGTTATTTTAATTGTTACCCATGGGACCGCTTGGAGATTTGGGGCTTAAAATTTAAAACAGTAACTGCAAAGCATAAGAGTTTGGTGCAGTGAGTGCAAATATTAGTTCTCAAATGAACTATTTTACTGAATTTGGAATCACATCCTTAAAACAGAAATTTCTTCTTTTTCAATTAATTGTTTTATGCCTAATGAACAAATACATAAAAAAATAATGGTCATTACTCATTCAACATGAGAATATATCTGAAACTAATTTTGTCCTATGGACAAGGGGGTGTTAAAAAACGATCTGTTCCAAGCATCAAATATCCTAGGTCCTCTGTGAAGGGTCATCAGGTCCTTGAGAGTTGGAGGAATAATGCTTATGGCTAATACTAATCTTCACCATGACGGTGTGACTAAGATGTGTTCAACAGTGGCCCCGTGGCACTCTTTCCAGCATTACTGCAAATATTGTGCCTAAAACAAACAAAACATACAAACAACAACAACACCAAGTCCTAGCTTCCGTGCAAAGGCAAAGAACTAAGTGTCAAATTGATAATAATAACACTAACAAAATATTGGCTGGAGGAAGTTACTCATTCACTTGGATCCCGGTTTGTCGTGTTGTCGCCCCTAAGCTCCCGCTTTAATGAACAGGTCCCTTTTACCATGTGGCGCCTCTGGGCCAGGCACTGTATGACACACGACAGTCCTCATAGGGTAGATCCTGGGGTCATTCTGCTAAGCAGGTGAAGAAACTCGGGAGCAGAGAGACGAAGCCATTTGTCCGAGAGCACAGGATTAGCGAGTAGAAAGGGTTGGGAGTGAAGCCTGTCTTTCCCGTTTCAAAAGCAGGTGATTCCCCCTCCATTGTGCTTCCTTTAAGGAAGACAAACCAAAAGAGACTCTTAATGTCATAAAACAAACTGAGGGGGGTGGGGGAGGAGGGGGGTTGGGAGAGGGGGGTGGGGTTACATTATATGTTTAAATAAAAAAAAAAAAAAAGAAACCCATCCCAGATTGTCTGATGGTCATTTATAGAGTTTGCTGAAGTCCTAATCTTGTGCTCATTATTCTTTTCCTGCATGCTTTATTCACACCCGGAGGCTGCTTTGAGTAGTGATCCCAGAGCACAGGAAGGAGGAACAGTATCCTGAGCTCTGTCCCTCCTTCTGGCCGGGTGCTGGGTGCCGTCCTTGCTGCCATCAATGGGTCTTTCCCATGACAGCTTCCTGAAGGTGGGAACCCAGGTACAAGGGGGAGAGGCGATCACCTCAAGTTTCTGACCACAGATCAGCCGCTCAGACCTTGGGCACTTCTCTCTGCCAAGTGCTTCTATTCCTGTCTTGATGGAAAGGTTTAGACTTGCTTTGCTTTCAGGTTTGGGGCTTTCCTATCATTGTTCCCCTGGGCCAGGCAGCTGTCAGGGTCTCACCTTCTGCTCAGTCCTGGGATGTCCCAGTGACTTTCAGGGAGGGAAGGGAAAAGGCAGGAGTCAGGAGTGGAGGGAAGGATGTTGGGTCTCCCCACCCCTCCTTCTTTCCTAATCTGATGAAGGGCCAGGGGTTTCTGATGGCTGCCATTTGAATACTTTTTTTTAATAGTCTCATTCTCTCATTTCATTTTTTTACTTAGGCAACACAGTCTCATGGTTCAAACATTAAAAGGTTTAAAAAGGCACCCAAGGAAGAATTTCCCTTCTGCCCTGTCTTGTCTGCACCCCTGCACCCCTGCATCCCACCCCAGGTAGACACCCTTGTGGTTGCCTGTATGGACTTCCAGATTGGTCTCCTGGACATCTGTGAAAATATAAGCAAATGAATGCATTTTGATGCCCAGTCCATTCACAAAAATACGGTGGCATCCTCTACTACGCTTTTAATTTAATTCTGTACTTTTAATGTGATGAGCTTTTCCATGTGGGGGCAGGGGGGGGGAGGGGAAGACTATCTGACAGTTGTCCAGGGGATCTGCACAATTACTCAGTGAATTTATAGAACGGTGGATCTGGGGAATGTTCACTGGTTCAGACTAGTTAAGAATGTGCTGGACTTCTTTCTTGTTTTTTAAGTTCTTTTTCTCTTTCCCTCCCTCCCTTTCCCTCCTTCCTTCCTTCCCTCCTTCTGTCCACCCCTCCCTCCCACCCTCCCTCCCTCCTTCCTTCTCTTCCTCTTTCCTCCCTTTCTTTCCTTCCCTCCCTCTCCTTCTATCCTTCCTTTTCCCTCCTTCCTTCCTTTCCTCCCTCCCTCCTCCCCTACTTCCTTCCCCCTTCTTTCTTTCCTTCCTTGCTTCTTCCCTCCCTCCCTTTTTTCTTTCCTTCCATCCCATCTTTCTCTTTCCTTCCCACCTTCTCTCTCATTATTTCACAGTTGGTAAATTTGTAAGCTATTTCCTACTATCTTGATCTGTCCAGACATTGTTGATCTTTGTTGCTGAGCCATAAGGTTCTTACTGAACAACTACCAAAAACGTGGTCTTATTGTACAATCCTCCTTATGTCAAACAGAGGCGGGTCTTTGCTGGCAGATGTCTTCCCTCAAAATGTGCAGATATGCTCCTGTCAGCTTTAGTGAGAGATTCAAAGTAAAGTTTGCTTCTTGGAATGAATCTGCCTATCAAGTGTCATCGTGCTTGGGTAAATACTCAGCAAATAAACTATTTCTGCTTCACTAATCCTGGGAATGCAGACTTCGTTGATGCCAGTTCAGAGGGGCCCTTTGAACTGCTTTTGTCAAAACACCATGTGGGGATTCTCCTACCAGGCCAGCATTACCCAACTTTGCCAATTCTTACTCAATATTTTCATAAACATGTTGAGTGGAAATCAACTGGTTAGCTTGCAGAGCTGAACAAGTTTAGGAGTATGATCAATGGAGCAAGGCGAGGACAGGCTGTGAACTCCCCCCTCAGTTCCCGTAGACAGAGCAGTCCTCTTCCCTCTGCCCTATGGACTGATTTCACCCGATCCAAACATGCGAGACACCCGACTCTGGGGAGTGTTGGGGACAAATCTGATCTCAGTCCATCCAGCCATTTGCAAATACTGTGGCAATAATCTGAACACATTTATTTCTCAGAGGACATAAATTTCACATGGTGGCTCTTTGAGTCTCGCTTCTGGGGGTAGGGCCTTTGGTAGAACATTTGTAGACTTTCAGGTATGTTCAGATTATTATGGCTGAAAGGGAAATGTGTTCCCTGCCTACAGCAGCACTTATGTCCCCGAGGGATTTCCAGTTTTGGGTGGTTATGAGTGGGAAATGTTGGGGGAGGGTGCTTTGGCTTTCAGGGTATCATTCAGGAATTTTCCCTTTCCCATAGATGCGTTATTTTGAAAAGTCACTTGATGTAGTCGCCTTCCACAGGAAGTGGTCTCCCTCCCGTGGGACCTCATACTGTGGTGCTCCCGGCAAGAGGGGGGGGGGCTCTAGCCAGTAGCACAGTTGGTGATGGTAAGACAAATGGTTCGCCCCTAGGATTTCCTCTGAGATCCCCTTAGAGAGATGCGTGGGCCAGCCCTGTAGCTCACTAGGAGTGATCCATCATGGTGGTAGGTGGGTTTCAGGCTACAGCACAGTCTGGATGGAGAGGAAGAAGGCTGAGGAAAGGGAAGCAGATTCTCTCCTGGATAAAGGTAGAAAGGCAGATGTTAATGATTAGCTTTATTGCGGATTCTGGGCCCCTGTGTACATGGGAGAACTCAAGTTCTTAGGCCTCCTTTCCTCTAAGCAGATCTTTTGAGGCCTCTCTGGTTTTGCCCCAGAGGGAAGGAGAAAGGCCGTTTCTGGTGAGGTCAGGTTTTAGGTTGGGGTGGAGAACGGAGGGGAATCTGTCTTCTTTCTCAGAGGAGTGAATCTCAGGTTTTAGACTCCTGGGGTTCCCTCGACAATTTGTCCTCTTTCTTCTAGCTCTGCCCTGAGGTCAGAAAGGCCCAGGTAGAGCAGAAGGCTGTCTGCTCAGGGCCCTCCCCTTTAAAACAAATAAGTCACCTTTTTTTTGGGGGCCATCCATTTTTTTTAGTCTTTTCCTACTTCTCGGAATTCTTACCCCCTCCCCCATAGTTTCTGGTGTCTTTGTGTCCTCAGGAAACTCAGACCCCCATTTTTTCTACTATTTGAGGGAAAAGCAGATGTGGGCCTTGCCCCGTCGCATCTTCTCTCTTCCCTCTGTGCCTTTGTCTTCATGACCTCCGGTGCCGCACTGGGGTTCAGATACTTAAATCCATGTTCTTTGGAGGTCCTCATGTCACCTTGCAGATGCCCCCTCCATTTCAGCCTCTCTTTTATATTCTGGAGCTGCTCCAGAACCCAGAGTTCCTGCTTTCGTGGTAAGGTCACCCCGATCTTCCTGGTTTCAAATGTGGAGGGCTGTCCTTAATGGTTACAGTGGTTCGTGTTTTCTTTTTTGTGTTTTCCTGAAGCTGGGAGGACAGCATGATAGACTCGAAAGAGCACTTGATTTGGAGCCCAGCAGGAGAGCATTTGATTGTTGGCTCCCCTACTTACTAGGTGGAGACTTTGGGACAGTTCAGGACTTCTGTCTGGAAAATGGAAGAATGATACCAACTTCCCAGACTCATGATGGAGGTTCAATGAAACAGTGTACAGACATCTCCTGGCACAAAGAGACATGTGATAATGCTGGCTTCTTTTTCCTGTCCTTTCTTTTTACCCATCCCTGCCCCCTTTGGCTACTACACTTTCACTGGCCTTCCCCATAGGTGGGACTTCACACAGGGAGTTGAGTCTGGCTTTCTCCGTCTGTGGAATTCAAAACAGCACTGCTGTTTGCTCCCGATTGCTGTGACCCACCCTCCTGATGCAATTTATACGAGTTCTGTTATAACCTGAGTAAATATTAGGATTTGACACATATGTTGGTAAGTTTCTCCTATAGGAACAACAAGATCGGCGAGGATGTGGAGAAAAAGGAACTCTCATGCACACTCATGCAGCCGCTGTGGAAAACGGGATGGAGGTTCCTCAGAAAATTAAAAATAGAACTACCCTAAGATCTGGTAATTGTACAACTGGATATTTACCCACAGAAAACCAAAACACTAATTCAAAAGGATATATGCTCCCCTATGTTTATTGCAGTATTATTTACGATAGCCAACATATGGTGGCAGTCCAAGTGTCCACCAGTAGATGTGTGGATAGAGAAGATGTGGTGTAGATACACAATGGAACATTACTGAGCCATAAAAAGAATGAAATCCTGCCATCTGCAACATGGATAGAGCTAGAGAGTATTATGCTAAGTGAAGTAAGTCGGTCAGAGAATGACCAATACCATATGATTTCACTCATAGGTGGAATTTAAGAAACAAAACAAATGCACAATGGAAAAAAAAGAGATAAGCCAAAAACCAGACTCTTAACTATAGAGAACAAACAGATGGTTACCAGAGGGGAGGTGGGTGGAGGGATGGGAGAAATAGGTCAAGGGGATTAAGAACACACTTATCATGATGAGCCCTGAGTCATGTAGAGAATTGCTGAATGACTATTGTACACCTGAAACTAATCTAAAACTGTATGTTAACTATACTGGAATTAAAAAAAAAAGTCTCCCAGAGACATTTTGCTTTACACAGTGATGGAAAACCCATCTGTATCCAGGCAATATGAAGGAGGCTTGGCTTGTGAGTACAGATAGGGATACACTGGCAAACAACCCGGCTGACTCACTTGAATAGTGCAGGACATTCAGGGTCCTCTGTGGCTATTGGATAATGAAGTGGTAGAAAGCACAAAGGAATTTGAGGTCATATAGCCAGTCATGACTTGGGATGCAGGGTGGGGGTGTGTGTACATTGATCTGATCGCCTTCCTTTTTTTTTTTAATAATTTTTTTTATTATGTTAGCCCTCATACAGTACATCATTAGTGTGGTCACCTTGCTGTCATCTCTCTCCAGCCTGGCCCATAGTGCCTGAGATCTACGGCCTCTACCTGGAGGGATTTGTGATAGAGATAGGCATGTGGATGCTTGGACAAAACCAGGTCTGTAGATAGGCTAAAGCATACCTTCTCAATGCGGGCACCATCACTCCCAACAGCATGCAAAATGCTTCTGGGGGAACAAAACCTTTTCCTTCTGTGTATAAAGCCCAAGTCTGCCTACAGTATATATACTGGCATGCAGTCTCCCAGTGCTATTAAAATTGCATGAGGACTATTTAGAGGAAAAGTGTCTACAAACTCTCTTTAGGGGGGAAATAATGAAAACCAGTTTGAGAAACACTGGTCTAAGGCAGTGGTTCACAACTTTGGTTACACCCTAGAGTTATCAGAGCTGCTTTGAAAATTTCAGGGCCTGGACTGCACCCCAGACCAATCAAAACAAAACCTTAGGGGTTGGTCTTAAGCACCAGTGTCTTTAAAATGCTCCACATCATTCCCACATGCCACCTAGTGTGACAAGCCCTGCTGTGGCTCCCTGGTCCTCAGCATGGTCCACAGAGCGGCTGTATCTGTGTCATCTTGGAGCTTGTTACAAATGCAGACTCTCAGGCCTTCAGGTGATTCTTGAGCTTATTGAAGTATGAGACATTCATTAACATTCATTAACAAAACCTCAGAGCCCTTCAATGCAGTGGCATGGATGCAATGTCAGCACGTTCCCAGCTGTTTGTTTCAGGACCTCATTGCTGGCCTTTGGAAGCAGCGGCCTGATGTATGGGGGTGGATGGCCCAAGGCTGCATTGGTGCTCTGACATGTTGGGAAGCCCTGTGATCCCTCAGAAGCTGAACAGATCACTTGTTTCCAGAAAGGGGACCAATGTGAGCAAAGGGGTCAGGGGCAGTCAGCCAGCATTATGTGAGGTAGGATCTCACCGTGAAACCAGTAGTTGGGAATTCTTGGGCAAGAGGTTGATCATGGAAAGTGGTGTTTCGGGCCAGATTCACTTGGCAAGTCTGTGGCATGAAGGAGAGCAGGAAGACTGGGAAGCTGGTAAAACTGCTGGGATCTTGTTCAGGTAATCCGGTGAGGTCTGCCCTCCATACATTTGCTCCTTCGTGTATTCACTCACTCAGCAAATGTTTACTGAGTGGTCGCCATTTGGATTTGACCTGGCATCGTCGTTATGGGGAAAAAAAGGAAGGATAAACATGACAGACATTGAAGGGAGAGCTTTGGAAGTAAGATCCAAATATATATATAGGTTAAGAATCAACTAGCTCTCATCAACCTAAAAATACATACTGGCTTATCTATTGAAATCTATAGACAGAAATCTTTTTAAAAGATTGCAGAATAGTTTCATAAAATGGATGACATACAATGTTAAGTAAAGACTTAAATATCATCCATGTTAATTTAAACAGACAAACACAGATTTCCAGAGCATTTTCACTTTCTATTTTAGATGGGCATGGGTTTGAATGAAGGTCTCCTAATTTTTCTTTGCTTCTTGCCATGAACTCTTCCTTGAGGGATTGGGAAACATTATTAGGGGATCATAGCTCTGGTGCTCTATCACTATTGAGATTGGTTCAGGTTGTAAGCTGATATATTACTGCACCCAAATGTCTGCTTCTTGGTGTTTCTACGTCGACTTGACTACTGCAGGGATAATTATTCTTAATTGTAGTTTCATAATTTAACCAATTTAGGGTTACCAGAATAAAGCATTTGAAGCTATTATATGGCTAATGGTTTAGACATTTTCATATCTCTGTCTTTCAGGTGATAAATGTATAATGTGCTTAACTCTTCCACCAACATTAACTTCTCACATTTAAAATGTTGAATTAAACAATTTAGTGTCCTTGACAGTGTAATAGATTTTGTTTAATAGGCAATGTCCAAATCTGGACCTAATTCACCTCATTTTAGTTAATGTAATTTTTCCCACAAGGGGTGTTCGATGTAAATCTATCAGACATGTATGGATCTGTGTGACCTTGTAACGACCCCTCTGGAGGTTACATAAGAATCACTCATCTCCCCATCTCAACCCTGATGGTGGGGGTGATGTGAAGTGGTGTCATTCTCACATGACGCCAGATGAAGCAAGGGTATTTTGCTCATTTGTTCCCTTAATCTTAGAAAACAAAGTATATCCAACAGCCATAAGTAAACACTAAGTGTTGATACTAGGATCCATCTTTAATTTTTTCCTAGTATTATGTGTTTACAAGATTTCATAAGTTTCCTTAAATTTTCTTCTCAACACCATTGTGAGATCAGTTGCGTTTTTTCCCTCTGACCCTTTCAAACTGTGTACAGAAAGCCCAAAAAGAGAGGACAAAAGAGGAGCTTGGTCAGGCCTCTTATCAGCTGGACATTCACCTCTGCTGGGCTCTCTGTTGTGAGTGTAGAGCAGCCACTCTGGGGCCAGATCACCCGGGTTCGATGCCAGCTGTGCCACTCCCTAGCTCTTCGCTTCATTCATTCATTTGCTCATTAAATACACACCTCTTTGAGCACCATCTTCCAGGAGTGGTGAACTAAATGCATACTAATTATTGACCTCAGGTAGTCCACAATTGCCTCTGGTGTGTGTATATCAAATGGATGCATCTCTTATCTGTCAAATGGGATAATAATACCAAACTCCTGGGATTGAAGTGAGGCATAAATGAGCTGGCGGGTACTCAATAAATGGTAGCTATTTGTGACCTTTAGCAGGAACTACTTAGCACTGTATGGATAAACATTGCTTCAAATATAGGATTTGATGATATTTTCTACTTTGGGTTATGAGAAAGAGTGGCGGTACTTTAGGGAATAAGAAGTTAAAGGTGTTTCCTGGGCCTTCAAATAAGGAAACTTAGGGGCACCTGGGTGGCTCCGTCGGTTAGGCATCTGCCTTCAGCTCAGGTTATGATCCCGGGGTCCTGGGATGGAGCCCAGCGTGAGGTTTCCTGCTCACTGAGGAGTCTGCTTCTCCCCTGTCCTTCTGTCCCTCCCCCCGACACACATTGTCTCATTCTCTCAAATAAATGAATAAAATTTTTAAAAAATTTTTTATTTTGTAAAATAAAGTTTCCAGAATAAACTTCCCAGAGCATCTAGGTAACATTGCCCCCCCAAAAAGGCACTCAACAGACTTCTACTGATGAAGAATTTCATTCCTTCAATGGTGAATATGCTGGGACCAGATAAGAAGCTTTGAATTTGTAGATGAAATTGCTCTGTGAGGGTTCAATGAACTAAAAGCAATATAGGCTGTTTGGTCCATGTTTTATTCAGAGTGGTAAAGTCAGCAAGAAACAAGAATGTAAAGTTTGTTGGGCCAGTATCAGGAGATGAGATTGGAAACGTGGGGAGGGTGGGGCTATTGAAGACCTCAAATGGCATGCTGAAGAGCCATTATGCAAGGGAATGACATAATCAGAATTGTGTCTTAGAAGTAGCTCTTTAGATGTAGTAGGAGGAAGGCGTGGGGGGCAGGCAGAGGTAATTAACAAGAGCGGTGGTAGGGGAAACATAAGGACTCAAGTGAACAACTTGGGTGAGCAACGATGACTGAATATAGGAGCAGAGAGGTGGGGAGGAGGGGCCAGATATTAGTGACATGAGGAATAGGGAACTACGGTTTGGTGACTGACTTCATGTGGGGGTAAGAGAGAGGCTAAACTTTCTGGTGACTTCTAGGTCTCTCCTCTTAATGCATAGGTAGATAACAGATTGAACTCTATTACTTGAAAAATTAAGGCAGAGTAGGTTTTAAGAAAAAGATGATAAACTGACCTAGATGTGTCTTTGGGATCTTGAGCAGGTTGTTGATGTGTGTGGGGGAGGGTTGAAGCAGTGGAGATCAGATGTGTCCAAAGAGAAGGAACACAGGTTGAATAAAGAACCCCAGGGAATAACACATTGAAGGGATGGGAAGAGAAGTTGGAAGCAGAAGAGGAGCTCATAAGAAGCTCTGTTTCTCCCCTGGTGTCCCCAGTCTTGGTAAATGGCACTCAATCATTCAAGCCCAAAATCCAGATGCTGTTTTTGACTTCATTTTCTCCCATATCCCATCAAAACCAAACCCTGTGAATTCAATCTTCTTATTGTCCTGTGTCCATTTCTCTTTTCCAGCCCCCTGACAACTTTAGCTTACCTAAACACAGGTCTCTCTAAACATGAGAACATTTAGTTCTCATATAATTCAGTAGATTGGGGGTAGAGACCACAATTTCTTTTTTTTTCATTTTTTTAAATTTTAATTTTATTTTTTAAATTTTTATATAAACATATAATGTAACCCCACCACTCTCTCCCAACACCCCTCCCCCCCACCCCACTCAGTTTGTTTTATGACATTAAGAGTCTCTTTTGGTTTGAGACCGCAATTTCTAATACGCAGAATTTTGCCCAACAATATCTAATTAGGAACAGTATAAAGGAGTTGGTTGGAGGGATCCTAGCACCCTGATGGTCCACATGATAAATGAATTGTATTTGGTTTTTAGCAAGTGTTAACCACATTCCTCTTTAGCTAGTTCAGTGGCTTGGCATTAGGGATGCTGAGTAGCTTACTTAAATGGCCTTCTAGTCTTGCCAGCTGGACAGACGAATTTAATCTCTCCTTGGGGTAGTGAAATTGTCCTCAACTTAGATATGGGAGTGATTTGTAAAAGTAAGCCATTTTTCTTTTAATGTGCTGCACCAATGAAAGGGGTACCAATAGTTTCACAGAGTTATTTTCTGAGATTGTATGTACTGTAAATGCTTACGCTAATGGAGTTGTAATTTCAGTGCACAGCTTTGAATTGGCTTCTTGAAGAAATCCCACGACAATTCTCTTTGGGCAGCAAAACAACCTCTTGCTTGAAATCAGCTGCGTTCCCATCTATGTATACCCAGAAGTGGGATTACTGAGTCCTAAGGTAGGTCTACTTTTAATTTTTGGAGGAACTTCCATACTGGTTTCCATAATGGCTGTACTCATTTACATTCCCACCAACAGTGCACAAAGCCTTTTCTCTATTACTACACCAACACTTGTTATCTGTTTTCTCTTTGATAATAGCCATCCTAACAGGTATGAGGTAATAGCTCCTTGTGGTTTTGATATGCATTTCTGTGGTTGTTCGTTAAATTGAGTTAGCCATTTGTATGTCTTTTTTTTTTTTTCAATGTCTATTCATGTCCTTTGTTTATTTTAAAAATCGGGTTATTTCTTGGGGACTGAGTTCTTGAAGTTCCTTATATATTTTAGATACTAATCTCTTATCAGATCTGTGGTTTGCAAATTATTTCTCCCATTCTGTAGGTTGCCCCTCTCTCCATTTTGTTGATTGCTTCCTTTGCTGTGCAGAAGCTTTTTAGTTTGATACTGTTCCTTGCTTAATCTTTTCTTTTGTTGCCTGTGCTTTCGGTTTCATACCCCTTGAAAATCAATCCAAGACCAATGTCAAGGAGCTTTCTCCCTATGTTTTCTTCTAGGAATTTTATGGTTTTATGTCTTCATTAGGGTTTTGATTTGCATTTCCTCATGACTAATGATATAAGCATCTTTTCATTGCATATTGACTATTGGATTGTCTTCTTTGAAAGTATCTATTCAAATATTTGCCCATCAAAATAAATTGGACCGTGTGTCTTATTATCAATGAATTATAATACACATATCCATGAATATATACTCAGTATAAATATGTAAAATATTCCTCTGATTTGCCTTTTATTATCTTTAAAAATTATTTTTATTTCTATTTTTTAACTTTTTAATTTTAATTCCAGTATAGTTAATGTACAGTGTTGTACTATATGTACAACATAGTGCTTTTTTATTTTCTTAGATATGTCTTCTATAGAGTGAAACTTTTAAATTTTGATAAAGTCAGAGAGAGAGAGTGCAAGTGAGCAAAAACAGAGGGAGCGGCAGGGAAAGGGAGAAGCAGGCTCCCCACTGAGCATGGAGACTGATGCAGGACTGGATCCCAGGACCTTGGGATCATGACCAGGGAGACACTTAGCCAACTGAACCATCCAGGCATCCCTAGGTTTTAATTTAGATCTGTGACCCATACCAACTTAATTTTTAAGTATGCTTTTGAGACTTCTTTTTCCTCCAAATGAATATCTAGTTGCTTCCAGCCTCCAGTGTATTGCTTTTTAAATTGATTTTTAGGAAGCTTTTAAATAATTACCTTCAATTCTTGCAATTGTGAGGTCATATAATTACTAAATATGTATTAACCATTTATCTCCTGTGAAAGAGAATACATTGCATTTACTAGATCTTTTGTCATAATTCATTTTTCCTGAGCACGCTTACTAACTCCTTGCAGCTAGGCAATTCTGGTCAATTAAATATGAGTGGAAACACATGTGTTGCTTTTATCTGATGGAGAGAAACCCCTGCATGACATTCCAATTTTCTCTCCCCTGTATTAGCAATTTAAAAAGCCTTGTGCTGGAGGACAGAGCCGTAAGATTTAAGATTAAAGAGATGTCACCACTGGAAGAACCACTTGAAATGTCACCTGAGGCCCATAGTGGCATTTGTGTGAGTGACAGTACATTTTTATGTTTTAAGCATATAAGATTTTAGGATTAATGTTACTGCAGCATAGCTTCCCCTATACTGACTAATATACATCCTTCCCCCTTTTTAAGAGGGCACAGATTGCATGGAGTGCTGGGTGTTACACGCAAACAATGAATCATGGAACAGTACACCAAAAACTAATGATGTACTGAATGGTGACTAACATAATATAATAAAAAAATTAAATTTCATGAGGCAATTTTTCTAATCATCTTAACTATCATTTATTGAAATTTTTCAGGCTAATGTAGCTTTGCCAAATATAAGGCAACTGAAGGATTACCTCCATGATCTGAGAGATTCTGTAAGGACTAAAATAAAAGGACTACTTGTTTGAGGAATGATCTGGGGGGGGGGGTGGGATATCCTCACTGCATATTTGGGAATAGATCATTTGAATGTACAATAACACAATTGTAAACCTTGGTGCTTTAGGAGCAGAACACTCTAGTTAGGGGATGGAAGTACACTGATGCTATGCCTAAATCTGGGGACAAAGATATGACCCATATAAGATACCAGGTAATATTTACTCTTTATAAATTACATTTGCTGCGTTAGATGTTCATAGGAGACTCAGGCCTCAAGTATTTTCTGGATGTCTGAGGGCACAGCTGAAAGAAATCCTACAGAAGGTTCCTAAAGCTCCTAAAATATATACCCTGAGCTTTTGATCTAGTACATTGTAAACGTCAAGTACAAAGTCAATTTTGATACTCTGCCATTATCTATAAGACAAAACAGCAGAGTTCAGGGGAGCCTCCCTTTCCACTCCTACCTTGTCCCTTTTTCTGTTTCCTAAACAACAGATTCATTTTGGTTTGTTTGAGGATTGGCGGCATGAATAGACAGTGTTCAGGATGGAAAGTTAGGAGTCGTGGGCTCTGGGTCCAGCACTGTAGTCTGGGGCAAAGTGCTAATTCTTCTTTGGAGCTTGGTTTCCTCATTTGTAAATGAATGACTCTGTCTGTATTAGTAATTCCCAGTTGGGGCTTACAAGGGGATATTCATACTACTTACAATGTTTCAAAAAGTCTAGCAGAGGGGCACCTGGGTGGCTCAGTGGGTTAAAGCCTCTGCCTTTGGCTCAGGTCACGATCCCAGAGTCCTGGGATCGAGCCCCGTATTGGGCTCTCTGCTCGGTGGGGAGCCTGCTTCCTCCTCTCTCTCTGCCTGCCTCTCTGCCTACTTGTGATCTCTCTCTGTCAAATAAATAAATAAAATCTTAAAAAAAAAGTCTAGCAGAAACATTACCTATTTTCTGATGAAGTGGCACAGGCTTACAAAAACATTACATTTCTTGGTATTTTGGCTCTGAATTTTTGAACTCAGCAGAGTAGCAATAACTATCTCCTGCTATTCTAAAACTGGGTTTGAAAATTGTATGTCTTTAATACCAATAGTAGTTAACATTTGTTGAGTGCTTACAGTGTGCTGAGTAGTCTAAATACGAGGCCCAGGGGAAATCTTATTTAATTCCCCACAGTACACGACATTGGCCACACTCTCTATCCTTTAGTTGCTAATTTCTATCTTTTTTGTATCACAGTTGTCTGTCAGACTTGGCTTGCAAGTGGGCCCAAATAATGTAAATGAAGGAGAGCATATATAAGTGTCACATTTCTTTTTTGTAAGAAGTCATTTTGAAGATGATAATGGAAATCTTAAACCCATGAACTTTTGTATTGATCATCTCTAAAATAAAGATTAGATATATAAAATATAATATAAGAAATAGGCAAATCAAATCAGAGGTTTTTTTTTTTTTTTTCTAACTGAAGTGAATTTATTCACTATAAAAATGGGGACTCTTCCTAGATGTTTAACAAAACAGGAAGAGATAGATGAAAATACACTTATTCCAGAAACCTTAATTAACTTTATCTTGGGGGCACAGCAAGGTATTTGTTGGATAAGAGTGAAGGTAACTGTGGGGGAAAAACAGTTAAAATGAAAAGAAGAGAGAAGAAAATCCAGTCATCATAAGACCAAGTAAGTCATCAAGGTCAGCCCAGATTTAAGGGACAGGGAACTGGACTCCACCTCTCAGTGGCAGGAAGAGGGAGACAGTGTGTGGCTCTCTCCCATTTACCATAGTATTCACATCAAAAACAGTGGAAACAACTAGCAAGAGAGCATATTTATGACTCCTGACAAATACAGGTAAGAGCCCACAGTAGACTCTGGGGTCACAATATGCTGAGGGAATATGGAGCTCAGAGTGACCCGAGTAAGCGCCTTACTTGGAGAGGTTCTTGTTCCCTGAGCTGTGTCCTGGGGCCTCCATGAATCTTTACATTTCCGGGTACTATCCTTAGCCCTTGAAAGGGTTGTAATTCATGGCAGAGCAACTCCCAAGTGGATGGCCTTAAAATAATTATATAGCCTTCACCATGTTCCACCCTTATTGCCCGTTTTCCCATTGGAAACTCGCTAAACGAAACCAGCCATTCTTTTCACTTGCCGGTGAAGGTGTGACTCGGCGAGGACGGCTGGCCAAGGGCCACTTCTGTGCCTGTGTGACTGGCAGACTTTAGAGGCCGCTGGCCCTCGAGTAGAATGTCTGTGAACAGACGGTCCATCGAGGGGGGATGTCCATTACGTGCACCAGGTCATGGGTGACAAGGCCTTGCGCAAACGAGCCATCTCCTACCATCACCAGCTGGGCCAAAGTTTCTGTGGAGAAAAGCCTCCGAAAGATACTTCCCGCGGTGGTGGCAGACAGGCAGCAGACTTTTGCTGCCCCCCAGCTTCATTTCTCTCCTCCTCATTTCTCCCGCTGCTACCCCACTCAGCCTCCACAGAGTACACTTCCTCTTTCAAGGTCAGGTCTTTTTCCTCTGACCCCCTTTTTTTGGTCTCTTTGTTTTTTTAGGATTTTATTTATCTATTTGAAAGAGAGTACACACACATGAGAGAGAGCACAAGTAGGGGAAGGGGTACATGGAGAGGGAGAAGAAGAGTTCCTGCCGAGCAGAGACCCCCTGGGGGCCTGATCCCAGGACCCCAGGATCATGACCTGAGCTGAAGGCAGATGCTTAACCGACTGAGCCACATAGGCAGCCCTTCCTCTCTTCTCGTGAGGTTAGCTGAGATAGGTTGACATCTTCTGAATAAACCTTATTAAAGAGCATAAGTCAAGAAGAAATCATTCTAGAAAATATAGGTCGTATAACAAACCCCAAGTTCAAACATGTAGTCAGTTTTCTAGGCCTCCAGACCAGTCCATCACCAGCTGAATACCACCGAGTAATCTGGAACATGGAGTAAAGAATCACTCAGCCATATCCTGCCTTAATTCCTGACCCACAAAATCATATGGTGTCACAAAATGGTTGTCACTTAAGCTATTGAGTTCAGGGGTAGTTCCTTACCTAGCCGTAAGTGACCAGAACAACTATCTAATCAACTCTAAGTTCCTAGACACTACTGGGTTTTCTTTATTTTATTTTCTTTTTAACTGTTCTTTCCTCACTGCTACTAAGATAACTAGAGTCTAGTTCTAGAACCTGGGTGCAAGCTCCAAGCTGCTGTTTTGTTCCTTCTCTAACTCCTTTTTCTGATTCCCAGGCAATGTGCTTGTGTACCACATTATTTGGTTCTCTGGGCAAAAGTCAAAGACACATTAATGCTAACAAATATTTCCCCTTTGACTTGACTTTAACCCCCATGTTGCGTGTTGGTCATTGCTGTGTTCGTGGCCAGTGGCAGGGCTGTGGAGTACCTAGGTGTAGCAGGCCCGAGCTACTCAACACGAGGTTTACTTCTTCTAAATAAAGACACATCTTCCCTGGTTCCCAGAATGTTGTCGGTACATGGGGTTCAGCATGGTCATTGGGGATGGGGGTTCCGGAATCAGATTACCTTTCCACCTGATTCCAGCTGTATGACGTTTGAGCCTTAATTTCTCATCTGTAAATGATAATAATGCATATTTCATAGGGCTCCTGTATGAAGTGAGTAGTTACGTAGAGGGTACTTTAGGACAATTCTTGCCACAAAGTCTCTTAAGAAATGTTAGTTGTAACGATGATGAATACAGAAGGCAGTGACTATGCTCTAACTAAAGTATATGATGTCATGAGGCCTTTCGGGGCACTATGTCAGGGAGGATCAGAGCTTTCATTCCTCCAGAGAATAGCCATTTTTCCTTGCTCTTCAGAAGTAGGCAGTTTCAAATAGTGTGTCGCAGACTCTCTGTGGTATGAGGTGGATGGGAAGCTGAGGATAAGGAGGGGGAAGAAGCAAGTTGACATTTAGACTGTCTGCTTTGTGCTGAACCTTATGATACATATATATACATATATATGTGTGTGTGTGTGTCTGTATGTATATATGATATATTAATCTATATCAATATTGATAAATATTAATATATACCAGATATTATATGTATAACTCTATCTTATGGAACTGTCTCAGCAACAATGTGAGGCATTATGGTCCCCTCTCCTTCCTTTACAGTTGAGGAAATTGAGGCACAGAAAGTCTGAGTAGCTTGCACAAGTCACGTAACTAAAAATGATGGGGCTAGGATTCTAACCCTGAGTGTCAGACTGAAAATCCTGCTTTTTTTCCTCCCCACCATCCTGGAGACCAGGGTTCTCTGGTGCAGCGTGGAGAGCATGAGGGCCTAATGTCTGTCCTGATCTAGCTGGGAAAATGATCCAACTCTCAGAATAAAGGGAGGAGAGACAAAAGAAACCAAAACCTGAAACAAAACAAAGCGGAACAAAACGCCTAAAGACTCCCACGCACACAAACAGCGCTATTTACTTTCTATCCTGGGTGATGCTGTGTTGTTTCATGCTCTCTAGGACAGCCCAGGACAGCGACAGGTAGAGTAGAATGTAAATAGATTTTTGTGAAGTCCCCAGTATTTGGAGTATAGCTACAGCTTTAAAAGCATGGATTCTGAAATGTCTGTTTAAAATTCACAGTTTCTTTGCCCAACTATGAAATTGACAAAGGTTGGGATGAGCCAGGAGCACTATTTTTCTAAGTCAAGGTATTTTTTTGTTTGGGGGAATCTTTTCATGTTTTGTTCTGCTTTGTTTTGTTTAGTTTCCTCAACTGTAAAGGGAGGAGAGATGTACATCATGCCGCACCCTTTTGCTGAGACAGAAGATTCCAGAAAGCATTTCTCTCTCTCTCTCTCTTTCTCTCTCCCTCCTCCAGATTTTATAGCCCTCCTTGGAGGTTTTCCCACTCAGATGTTGTGGACACCCCCTCTCTTTTTTTTCCCTCCTGATTCCACCCAACAAGATCCAAACCTACTTATTTTTCTGGGTGTGTCCAGAAGCTCCCAACTTTTTTGCTCAGCCTTTGGATGTTTTGACAACCTTTCCTGCCAGCTAGTTTATCACAGACATTTGGGGCATTTTCTCCCCAATGTTGCTGGAAAATTTGGTGAGAACAGCCTAGTGTCATCCCAGAGAGCTCATTCACCAGCTAGAAGGGAGATGGGGAGGAATGATGCCTGACAGTATTGAGCCCCCAGAAAAATCTAGCTCTTCTTTTCATCCGGTCCATATTCTGCTCCTGGTCACTGGGAGCCTATGTCCACGTTCTTTATGGTGGACCCCTCATACAGCTGGAAACCTGCTCTGTCTGCTGTCAGGAGACGTGTCCCACGTCTTACCTATTGTTGAAACACCTACACATCCTCCCAGAGGAGAATTTATTCATTAACCGAGGAAAGGACACCTGGAGTAGGGTTAAGAGGGTGGGATTTATAATTAGAGAATCTGGGTTTGAATCTTGCCTTTTTTTTTTTTAAGATTTTATTTATTTATTCAAGAGACAGAGATCACAAGCAGGCAGAGAGGCAGACAGAGAGAGAGGAGGAGGAAGCAGGCTCTCCACGGAGCAGAGAGCCCGACTCGGGGCTCGATCCCAGGACCCCGAGATCATGACCTGAGCCGAAGGCAGAGGCTTTAACCCACTGAGCCACCCAGGTGCCCCTCTTGCCTTTTTAAGATTGAATTCCTTGAAAAAAAAAAAAAGATTCAATTCCTTGACAGTTTCAATAAACCAGTTTCAATAAATGATTCTGTAGGAAGTGAAATATACTTTTCACCACCATGTCCTCTTACTTGGAATATATTCTGGTCTACCCGGAAAATCCTTTCCATTTGCTAGTGGCCCAGAGCTACTCTCCCTGCCTCTGTGACCCTTTCCTGGACTCCTTACAAAACACTATTCTCTGACCTGCTTATTGCCTGATGATTGACACTAATAATATCCATCTTAACAGAAGTGACTTTGCCCCCTAGTCACATAACAAGCCTTGCCCTGTGCCTTCAACAACACAGCCATGCTAGGTAACAATTCCCCAAGCTTACCTATTGAACACGAAACATGTCAGTTTTGGGGTAGCAGATTAGACATAGGCCAGGGTTATTACTTAAAATCAAATCTCAAATTCTAAGCAGTTACCAGGGATATGTGTGCTGGATAGCATGTGGACTTTTGGCAAGCAGCATCAAGCACTCACTTTGTAGCAGATGCCTCCTATGTCCCGCATCACGTCCCCTTGGCCCATCTTTGATTTTATCCATAGTTTCAGTGAATAGTTCCGGATGAGTTTGACAATGTCCCACTTTGAGAACATGCCCAGGGCTTTCTCTGATGTCCCGGCAGCCTCCTGAGCCAGCATGAAAATGCAGCCTGAAAGTGAGGCTGATGTTCCCAGACACAGCCCTCAAGCAAAGGGGAGGAGGGAATAAGTGTCCCAGATCCCCATAGCTCAGGTAGGCAATTCTGGGGGCATCTGGGAGGCGAATCAGGAGGAGGTCCTGGCAGAACCAGTGCCCTGTTGCTTTCAGTTATGATTTTGCAGATACACTCCTGCTCAGGCTTTTCTTCCTTCCTGTCTCTCTACCCTCTCTCCCATGCTTGCTTCCTGGCATCTCCCCCTGTGGTAGGCAGACTGATGGTCCCCATGTATGTCTGTGTCCTAACCCCAGGAACTTGTGACTGTGTTACTGGAACCTATGAAAATGGCAGAGGAATTTTACAGATGTGATTTGAATTTGAAGATCCTGGGTTAGCCAGAGAGGTCTGCAGGTAGTCACAAGGGTCCTTATAAGAGGGAGGCAGGAGAGTGAGAGAAAGAGATGGGACAATGAAAGCAGAGATGTGAGTGATGTGGCCATGAGCCAAGGAATGCAGGAAGCCTCTACAACTTGGAAAAGGAAAGAGATGAATTCTTTCCTAGATTCTCAGAAGGAATGTAGACTACTGACACCTTGATTTGAGCCCCATGTATTAGTTTCCTTTGGCTGATGTGACAAAATTACAAACAAAGTTAGTTTGTAAAATCAAGGTGACCTGAAACAACATAAATCCATTGTCTCACTATTCTCGAGGCTGCAAGTACAAAATTAGTGTTGCCGAGGCCATGCTCTCTGATAGTAGTAGGGGAGAACCCTTCCTTGTTTCTTCCAGTGGCTGGTGTTTGCCAGCAGTCCTTGACATTGCTTGGGTTTTACCTGCATCCTCCCAGTCACGTGGCTATCTGCTCCCTGTGTGTGATAAAGTGGTCTTCTTTCTGTATTCTTTTTTGTTCTGTATTCAAGTTCTCCCTTTTTATAGTCTTTTTAATGATTAGGGTCCACCCAAATGACCCCATTTCAACGATTACCTCTGTAAAGACCCTATTTCCAAATAAGGTCACATTCTAAGGTACTGGGCGTTAGGACTTCAGCATATTTTTTTGGGGAAGGGCACAATTCAATCTAGTATACTCCTCTAAGACTCCCTTCAGACTGCTGACCTTCAGAATTAAAAGACAAATTTGTGTTTTGTGAGCCCCTGAGTTTGTGGTAATTTGGTAGAACAGCAACACAAAATGAATGTACTTCCCAAACTCCCTGCACTTGAACCCTTATCTCTGACTGACTCTGCTTTTGGGTGTCCCTGTATACAAGGGTTGGGGGCCTGGCAACCACATTTCGTACAATTCTGTGCCCCGAACATTCTGGAAGCCACTTAAGTTCTGCCTCTGAGATGTATTTGCATGGATTTGAAAAATGGAAGACAGACAGAAGCCTCATTCTTCTCCTCTGGCAGTGATGGCTTCCCCAGAAGTGTTTCGGCAGCAGCCTCTGGGCTTCCCTGATGTTCTCCTGTCTCAGGGATGTGGTAGAGTCAATAATTAGCAGCAGTTGCTTTAGCTTCCTGAACAGTGGATGGAAGAGTTCTGCAGTGGTCCTCTTGATTTCCTTTTTCTTTTTGTTTTCTTTTTAAAATTCTTTTGAGTATTTGGCCTTATTAACACTTCCAATTGAGTTTTTATTTCTTATTGAACTATATGAACTTAAATTTTTTCTTTAATTTTTAATTTTTTTTTTTTAATTTTAGAAGTGGGGGTAGGGCACAGGGAGAGGGAGAGAGAGGATCTTAAGCAGGCTCCATGCCAGTGTAGAGCCCAGTGCAGGGCTTGATCTCATGACCCTGAGATGATGACGTGAGGTGCAGTCAGGAGTCAGATGCTCACCTGACTGAGCTACCCAGGTGCCCCTATATGAACTTTTAAAAATAAACTTAAGGAAATTAGCTTTTTATCAGTCACAAATGTTGCAAATATTTTCTTTTTTTGCAGTAAGAACATTTAACATGTTAAATGTCTCTTAACAAATTTTTTTTAAAGTTTTATTTATTTATTTGACAGAGAGATCACAAGTAGGCAGAGAGGCAAGCAAAGAGAGAGGAAGGGAAGCAGGCTCCCCGCTGAACAGAGCGCCCGATGCGGGGCTCGATCCCAGGCAGAGGCTTTAACCCACTGAGTCACCTTAATAAATTTTTAAGGGCCATAATACCTTATTGTTAACAGTAAACACTATGTTTTACAGCAGATCTCTGGAACTTTTATTCATCTTGTAAAACTGTAATTTTGTACCCATTGAACAACAGCTACCATGTTCCTCTTCCCCCCATCTCCTGGTAGCTGTTATTCTGTTGTCTACGTCTATATGTTTGAAAATTTTAGATGCCTCATATATGAGAAGTCATGCAGTATTTGTCCTTTTATAACTGACTCTCTTCACTTAGAATAAGGTCTTCCAGGTCCATCTGTGTTGTTGCAAATGGTAGGATTTCTTTTTTTTTTAAGGCTACTAATATTCCATTATATGTATAGACCATGTTTCTCTTATCCACTTATCTGGCGGTAGACATTTGGATAGTTTTCCTATCTTGACTATTGTAAATAATACTGTCATGAATATGGGAGTGAAGATAGATCCTGATTTCAATTATTTTGGATATATATCTAGAAGTGGAATTTCTAGGTCATGTGGTATTTCTCTCTCTCTTTTTTTTTAAAGATTTTATTTATTTATTTGACAGACAGAGATCACACAAGTAGGCAGAGAGGCAGGCAGAGAGGGGAGGGGAGAAGCAGGCTCCCTGCCGAGCAGAGAGCCCGACGCGGGACTCGATCCCAGGACGCTGGGATCACGACCCGAGCCGAAGGCAGCGGCCCAACCCATTGAGCCACCCAGGTGTCCCGGTATTTCTCTTTTTAATGTTTTGAGGAAATACCATCTGTTTTCCATGATGGCTGCACTATTTTATGTTCCCACCAACAGTGCACAAAGGTTTTGATTTCTCCATAACCTCTCCAACAATGGTTGTCTTTTATTGCTTTGATACTAGCTATCCTAACAGGTAGAGGTGATACCTAATTATGATTTTGACTTGTGTTTCCTTGGTGATTATTGAAGTTCAGCATCTTTTCATATACCCGTTGACCATTTGTATGACTTCTTTGGAGAAATGTCTACCCAAGTCCTTTATCTATTTTAAAATCAGGTTGCTTTTTTTTGCTATTAAGTTTTAGGGGTTCCCAATATATTTTGGATATTAATCTCTTATCAGATGTATGGTTTGCAAATATTTTTTCTCATTCTGTAGGGTTTTTTTTCACTCTTTGGATTATTTCCCTTGCTGTACAGAAGCTTTTTGGATTGATGTTGTCCACTTGTTTATTTTTGCTTTTGTTGTCCCTACTTTTGGTATCATACTCAAGAAATCATTGCTGAGACCAATGTCAGGAGGATTTTTGCCTATGTTTTCTTCTAGTAGTTTTAATATTTCAGAGCTTACATTTTAGTCTTTAATCATTTTAAAAAAGATTTTATTTATTTATTTGACAGAGAGACATCACAAGTAGGTAGAAAGGCAGGCAGTGAGAGGGGGAAACAGGCTCCCTGCTCAGTAGAGAGCCCAATGCGGGACTCTATTCCAGGATCCTGAGATCATGATCAGAGCTGAAGGCAGAGGCTTAACCCACTGAGCCACCCAGGCACCCCTAGTATTTAATCATTTTGAGTTAATTTTGGTGTATAGTGTAAGATAACAATCTAATTTCATTTAAAAAAATGTGGATATCTAGTTTTCCCCCAACATATATATCTATATCTCACATCTTCTTTATCCATTTATCTGTTGATGGACATCTAGGTTCTTTCCATAGTTTGGCTATTGTGGACATTGCTGCTTTAAACATTTGAGTGCACATGGCCCTTTGGATCACTACATTTCTAACGTTAGGGTAAATACCCACTAGTGTGATTCCTGGGTCATAGGGTAGCTCTATTTTCAACTTTATGAGGAACCTCCATGCCGTTTTCCAGAGTGGCTGCCCTAGCTTGCATTCCCACCAACAGTGTAGGAGGTTCCCCTTTCTTCTTGGTAGGATCTGTTATTTCCTGATGTATTAATTTTATCCATTCTGACTGATATGAGGTGGTACCTCACTGTGGTTTTGATTTCTATTTCCCTGATGCCAAGTGATGTTGAGCACTTTTTCATGTGTCTGTTGGCTATCTGGATGTCTTCTTTGCAGAAATGTCTGTTTATGTCCTCTGCCCATTTCATGATTGGATTATTTGTTCTTTGGGTGTTGAGTTTGAGAAGTTCTATATAGATTTTGGATACTAGCCCTTTATCTGATATGTTGTTTGCAAATATCTTCTCCCATTCTGTCAGTTTTCTTTTGGTTTTGTTGACTGTTTCCTTAGCTGTGCAAAAGCTTTTGATCTTGATGAAGTCCCAATAGTTCATTTTTGCCCTTGTTTCCCTTGCCTTTGGTGATGTTTCTAGGAAGAAGTTGCTGAGACTGAGGACAAAGAGTTCTCCTCTGCCTGTGTTCTCCTCAAGGATTTTGATGGATTCCTTTCTTTTCTTTTTTTTTTTTAAAGATTTTTTTTTTAAAAATTTATTTATTTGACAGAGAGGGAGATCACAAGTAGGCAGAGAGGCAAGCAGAGAGAGGAGGAAGAGAGGAGGAGGCAGAGAGCCCAATGCGGGGCTCGATCCCAGGACCCTGGGATCATGACCGAGCCGAAGGCAGAGGTTTTAACCCACTGAGCCACCCAGGCGCCCTGATGGATTCCTTTCTCACATTGAGAGTCTTTCATCCATTTTGAGTCTATTTTTGTGTGTGGCATAAGGAAATGGTCCAGTTTCATTTTTCTGCATGTGGCTGTCCAATTTTCCCAACACCGTTTGTTGAAGATACTGCCTTTTTTCCATTGGACATTCTTTCCTGCTTTGTCAAAGATCAGTTGACCATAGAGTTGAGGGTCTATTTCTGGGTTCTCTATTTGTTCTATTGATCTATATATCTGTTTTTGTGCCAGTACATACTATCTTGATGATGACAGCTTTATAATAGAGCTTGAAGTCTGGAATTGTGATGCTGCCAACTTTGGCTTTCTTTTTCAACATTCCTCTGGCTATTCGAGGTCTTTTCTGGTTCCATATAAATTTTAGGGTTATTTGTTCCATTTCTTTGAAAAAAATTGATGGGATTTTGATAGGGATTGTATTAAACATGCAGATTGCTTTAGGTAGCATAGACATTTTCACAACATTTGTTCTTCCAATCCATGAGCATGGGCCATTTTCCCATTTTTTTGTGTCTTCCTCAATTTCTTTCTTGAGTACATTATGGTTTTTGGAGTACAGATTCTTTGCCTCTTTGGTTAGGTTTATTCCTAGGTATCTGATGCTTTT
Source organism: Taxidea taxus jeffersonii (assembly GCA_003697995.1). Lineage (NCBI taxonomy): Eukaryota > Metazoa > Chordata > Mammalia > Carnivora > Mustelidae > Taxidea > Taxidea taxus. Next base: position 27,610 of record RCUC01148715.1, on the reverse strand, counting down.
GGGTGCAATTGTAAATGGGATCAACTCCTTAATTTCTCTTTCTTCTGTCTTGTTGTTGATGTATAGAAATGCAACTGATTTCTGTGCATTGATATATCCTGACACTTTACTGAATTTCCTGTATGAGTTCTAGCAGATTTGGAGTGGAGTCTTTAAAGTTTTCCACATAAAGTATCATATCATCTGCAAAGAGTGAGAGTTTGACTTCTTCTCTGCCGATTTGGATGCCTTTTATTTCTTTGTGTTGTCTGATTGCTGAGGCTAGGACTTTTAGTACTTTGTTGAATAGCAGTGGTGATAATGGGCATCCCTGTTGTGTTTCTGACCTTAGTGGAAAAGCCCTCATTATTTCACCATTGAGAATGATGTTTGCTGTGGGTTTCTCACTGATGGCTTTGATGATGATATTGAGGTATGTACCCTCTATCCCCATACTGTGAAGAGTTTTGATCAAGAAAGGATGCTGTATTTTGTCAAATGCTTTTTCAGCATCTATTGAGAGTATCATATGGTTCTTGTTCTTTCTTTTATTAATGTATTGTATCACACTGATTGATTTGGATGTTGAACCAACCTTGCAGCCCTGGAATAAATCCCACTTGGTCATGGTGAATATTTTATATTTTAATGTACTGTTGAAACCTATTGGCTAGTGTTTTGGTGAGAATTTTCACATCCACGTTCATCAAGGATATTGGTCTGTAATTCACCTTCTTGATGGGGTCTTTGTCTGGTTTTGGGATTAAGGTAATGCTGGCCTCATCAGATGAGTTTGAAAGTTTTCCTTCCATTTCTATTTTTTGCAACAGTTTCAGGAGATATTAATTCTTCTTTAACTGTTCGGTAGAATTCCCCTGGAAGCCGCCTGGCCCTGGGCTCTTGTTTGTTGGGAGATTTTTGATGACTGCTTCAATCTCCTTACTGGTTATGGGTCTCTTCAGGGTTTCTATTTCTTCCTGGTTCAGTTTTTGTAGTTTATATGTCTCTAGGAATGCATTCATTTCTTACAGATTGTCAAATTTGCTGGTGTATAGTATATGTTCTTATGATTGTTTGTATTTCTTTGTTGTTGGTTGTGATCTCTCCTCTTTCATTCATGATTTTATTAATTTGGGTCCTTTCTCTTTTCTTTTTGATAAGTCTGGCCAGAGTTTTATCAATCTTATTAATTCTTTCAAAGAACCAGCTCCTAGTTTTGTTGATTTGTTCTACTGTTTTTTTTTTTGTTTTGTTTTCTATTTCATTGATTTCTGCTCTGATCTTTATTATTTCTCTTCTCCTGCTGGGTTTAGGCTTTCTTTGCTGTTCTTTCTCCAGCTCCTTTAGGTGTAGGGTTAGGTTGTGTACTTGAGACCTTTCTTGTTTCTTGAGAAAGACTTGTATTGCTATATCCTTTCCTCTCAGGACTGCCTTTGCTGTGTCCCACAGATTTTGAACAGTTGTATTTTCATTACCATTTGTTTCCATGAATTTTTTTCAATTCTCCTTTAATTTCCTGGTTGAGCCATTCATTCTTTAGTAGGATGCTCTTTAGTCTCCATGTATCTGAGTTTTTTCCAACTTTCCTCTTGGGACTGAGTTCTAGCTTCAGAGCATTGTGGTCTGAAAGTATGCATAGTATGATCTCAATCTTTTGGTATGGGTTGAGACCTGATTTGTGACCCAGGATGTTTTCTATTCTGGAGAATGTTCCAGGTGCACTAGAGAAGAATGTATATTCTGTTGCTTTGGGATGGAATGTTCTGAATATATCTGTGATGTCCATCTGGTCCATTGTGTCATTTAAGGCCTTTATTTCCTTGTTGATCTTTTGCTTGGATGATCTGTCCATTCAGGGAGTGCGGTGTTCAAGTCTCCTATTACTGTATTATTGTCGATGTGTTTCTTTGATTTTGTTAAATCGTTTATATAGTTGGTTGCTCCCATGTTAGGGGCATAGATGTTTAAAATTGTTAGATCTTCTTGTTGGACAGACCCTTTGAATATGATATAGTGTCCTTCCTCATCTCTTGTTATAGTCTTTGGCTTAAAATCTAATTTATCTGATATAAAGATTGCTATCCCAGCTTTCTTTTGATGTCCATTAGCATGGTAAGTTGTTTTCCACTCCCTCACTTTAAATCTGGGTTTGTCTTTGGGTCTAAAATGAGTTTCTTGTAGATAGCATATCAATGGGTCTTGTTTGTTTGTTTGTTTGTTTGTTTTTAATCCATTCTGATACCCTATGTCTTTTGATTGGGGCATTTAGCCCATTTACATTCAGGGTAACTATTGAAAGATATGAATTTAGTGCCACTGTATTGCCTGTAAGGTGGCTGTTACTGTATATTTTCTATTTTCCTTTCTGTCTACTACTTTTAGGTTTCTCTTTGCTTAGAGGACCCCTTTTAATATTTCCCATAGGGCTGGTTTAGTGTTTGCAAATTCTTTTAGTTTTTGTTTGCCCTGGAAGCTTTTTATCTTTCCTTCTATTTTCAATGATAGCCTAGCTGGATATAGTATTCTTGGCTGTATATTTTTCTCATTTATTGCTCTGAATATATCATGCCAGTTCTTTCTGGTCTGCCAGGTCTCTGTGGATAAGTCTGCTGCCATTCTAATATTTTTACCATTGTATGTCACAGACTTCTTGTCCCGGGCTGCTTTTAGGATTTTCTCTTTGTCACTAAGACTTGTAAGTTTTACTATTAGATGACAGGGTGTTTACCTATTTTTATTGATTTTGAGGGTGATTCTCTGTGCCTCCTGGATTTTGATGCTCCTTCCCTTTGCCATCTTAGGGAAATTCTCTACTATATTTCGCTACAATATACCTTCTGACCCCCTCTCTTTTTCCATTCATCTAGAATCCCTATTATTCTAATATTGTTTCATCTTATGGTATCACTTATCTCTCAAACTCTCCCCTTGTGGTCCAGTAGTTGTTTGTCTCTCTTTTGCTCAATTTCTTTATTCCTCATCATTTGGTCTTCTATGTCACTAATTCTCTCTTCTGCCTCATTTATCCTAGCAGTAAGAGCCTCCATTTTTGTTAGCACTTCATTAATAGCTTTTTTGATATCAACTTGGTTAGATTTTAGTTCTTTTATTTCTCCAGAAAGGGCTTTTATTTCTCCAGACAGGGTTTCTCTAATATTTTTCATGCCTTTTTAAGCCCAGCTAGCACCTTGAGAATCGTGATTCTGAACTCTAGATCTGACATATTACCTTGATTACGTCCCTAGCCTTCGGTACTGCCTCTTGTTATTATTATTATTATTATTATTTTTTTTTTTGTGGTGAGTTTTTTAGCCTTGTCATTTTATCCAGATAAGCATATAGGAAGGAGAGAATAAAATATCAAAAGGGTGACAAAGACACCAGAAAAATGTACACTAACCAAATCAGGGGAGACCCCAAATTGGGGAGGGGAGGGAGAAGAAAGGGGGTGAAAATAAATGAAAAAAATTTAAATATATATATATACATATTAATATACATTAAATATGTATATATGTATATATATGTCAGACTGGTGAATAGAAGAGAGCCACCCACTTGATTTTGGGTGTATTTTGGTCTCTTAGAAGAAACTACCTCCCAAAATTTTAATGAAAGAAAAACTTATATATATACAATAAGGGTAAACATGATGAAGAGATGGAATATGACTGTAAAGATGAAAATTAAAAAAAATTCTAAATAATGAATTGATAAGATAAGTTGGTTGGAAAAAGAAAGAAAAAGCAAGTGGAGAGAATTTGCTCAGGCTGGAGACTAGAACAAAACCCTGTGCTAGATTTAGGGAATATTTTGATCTATTAGAAGAAATTGTATCCCAATATTTTTTAGAAGAAAAAACTCTCTCTCTCTATACATATGAAAAATAAAGTTAGATACAATGAAGGATAAAATATGACTATACTATTGAAGGTTCAAAAAGATTTTTTTTTCTTTAGAAAGGTATTGTTAAGATAAACTAGTTAAAAATGTTGAAAGAGGAATGAGGAAAAGTTAAAAAACTAGAATAAGAAAAAAATAAAATTAAAAAAATTTTTTAACTTTGCAAGACTAAAGAATCCTGGGGAGAAAGCCATGAATTCCATGCTTTGCTGTCCCCTCCTCTGGAATTCTGCTGTTCTCCTTGATCAGTGAGCTTGGTCTTGGCTGGATGTTCTTGCTGAACTTCTGGGGGAGGGGCCTGTTGAAGTGATTCTCAAATGTCTTTGCCTGAGGTGGAGTTGCACCGCCCTTGGCAGGGGCCAGGCTAAGTAATCTGTTCGGGTTTGCTCTCAGAGCTTTTGTTCCCTGAATGCTTTCTGTAGAGCTCTGGAGGACGGGAATGAAAATGTAGGCCTCCCATTTTCCAGCCTGGAGAAGTAGAGACCTCAGGGCCCCACTGCTCAGTGTGCCCTTGGAGGAAAGCACTCAATCACTCCTGTCTCCCTGGTCTCTGGCTGTGCTCTGAGCTCACCTGGCCTGTGACCAAATGTTTCTGTTTCTGGCACATGGCCCCATTTGGAGTCTCAGAACCCAGCAGATTCCTGCCTCTGGAGAAGGAAGTTGAGTCTCCCTGGATATGCCACTTGTGGAGACCCTGCTCAAAGAGTGGCCTGATTGTGCCGCAGATCACAGTTTAAGATAACTCCAAGCTGAGTGCTCACTTCTCAACTCCATCTCTGTAGCTGGCTTCCCCACTCTGACACCTGTGAGCTCTGCCACACTCTGACAGCCCCAATCCTTCTGTGACCCTGCGGGACCTGAGACCACACTCTCCCCATGAGGGCTCCACCCTGCTTAGCCTCTGGAGTGATGTCTCTCAGTGGCACAGACTTTTATTATTATTATTATTTTTAAAAAATATTTTATTTATTTATTTGACAGACAGAGATCACAAGTAGGCAGAGAGGCAGGCAGAGAGAGAGGGGGAAGCTGGCTCCCCACCAGGCAGAGAGCCCGAAGCGGGGCTCGATCCCAGGACCCTGGGATCATGACCCGAGCTGAAGGCAGAGGCTTTAACCCACTGAGCCATCCTGGTGCCCCAATGGAGCAGACTTTTAAAAGTTTGAATTTTGTGCTCAGTTGCTCCACCACTTGCCGGGAGCCAGCCCCTCCCCCGCAGTCTATCTTCCCATTGCTTCAGATTCACTCCTCTGCATGTCCTACCTTTCAGAAAGTGGTGATTTTCTGTTTCTAGAATTGCTGCTCTTCTTCTCTTCAATCTCCTCTTGGGTTTGTAGGTGTTCGGAATGGTTTGATACCTATCTAGCTGAACTCCTGTGACCTGATGTCATCTCAGTCTCTACTCCTCTGCCATCTTGACTCTCCTCTTTATTCTTGACAGTCTTGTTAAAGATAATTTTACTGTACAGGAATGGGTTTATTTATGGGCTATTTTGTTCCACTGATAGGTGTCTATTCTTATGCCAGTACCATACTGTTTTGATTACTGTAGCTTTGTAACATATTTTGAAATTAGGAAATGTCCTCCAGCTTTGCTTTGCTTGTTCAAATTTTCTTTGGATAGTTGGGATATTTTCTAGCTCCAAATGACTTTTTGGATTGTTCTTTCTATTTCTGTAGACAATGTCTGGGATTTTGATAAGGGTTGCATTGAATCTGTAGGTCATTTTGGATAGTATGGCCATTTGAACAATATCAATTCTTCCAATCCATGAACAGATAGATTCCCATTTATTTAATTTTGTAAATCAGTGTTTTATAGTTTTCTTTTTGTTTTTTTTTGTAAATGTGAGTGTTTTCTTAATTTTCTTTTTAGTTTGTTGTTAGTGTATAGAAATGCAACTAATTTTCTTAAAAGATTTATTTATTTGCATAAATAATGCAAATTTGCATGTGGTGGGGAAGCAGGGGAAGAGGGAAAGGAAGAGAGAATCCCAAGCAGACTATGTGTGGAGCATGGAGTCTGACAGGGGGCTCAATCTCTTAGGACCCTGAGATCACAACCTGAGCCAAAACCAAGAGCTGGATGCCAACCAACTGTGTCACCAGGCACCCCATGCAGCTGATTTTTATATGTTGATTTCAATTTCAAAACTTTACTGAAATGGTTTATTATTTCTAACAGTTTTTTTGGGGGGGGAGTAGAATCTTCAGGATTTTGTACATACAAGAGTGTATCATATGCAAACAGAGATAGTTGTACTTTTTTCCCATTTGGATGTCTCTTACTTCTTTTCTTAGCTTATTGCTCTTGCTAGGACTTCCAGTACTATGTTGAATAGAAGTGGCAAAAGAGGGCATCCCTGGGGCACCTGGGTGGCTCAGTCATTAAGTGTCTGTCTTTGGCTCAGGCCATGATCCCAGGGTCCTGGGATTGAGCACTGCATGGGGCTCCCTGCTCAGCTGGAAGCCTGCTTCTCCTTCTCCCACACCCCTTCTTGTGTTCCCTCTCTTGCTATGTCTCTATCAAATAAATAAATAAAATCTTAAAAAAAAGAAAAAAGGAGAGGGCATCCTTGCTTTCTTTCAGATCTTTCTAGATCTTAGATAAAAAGCTATCGTTTTTTCACCATTGAGCATGATGTTATCTGTAGGCTTGTGTATATGGCCCTTATTGTGTTGATGTAAGTTCCTTTTATACCTATTTGTTGAGAGTTGTTATCATGAAAGGGGGTGTTGCATTTTGTCTAATGCTTTTTTTGCATATATTAAAATGATATAATTTTGTCTTTCATTCTGTTAATTTATTTATTATATTTATTGATTTAGTTGCATCTTGAACAAACCTTGCATCCTGGGATAAATCCCACTTGGTCACAGGGCATGATCCTTTTCATGTGCTATTGAATTTGGTTTTCTTAATATTTTGTTGAAGATTCTTGCATCTCTGTTCCTCAGGGATATTGGCCTATAGTTAGTTCTCTTTTCTCATGGCGTCTTTGTGTGACTTTGTTGTCAGAGTGATGCTGGACTCACAAAATGAGTTTGGGAATGTTCCCTCTTATTTTTTGGAAGTGTTTAATGAGGATTGGTATGGGTTCTTAAATGTATGGAAGAATTCACCTGTGAAGCCATTTGGTTTTGGGTTTTTCTTTGTTGGGAGTTTTCTGATTACTCTTTCCATCACCATATTTGTAATGGGTATGTTCAGGCTTTCACTTTCTTCCTGATTCAGTTCTGGTAGCTTGTATGTTTCTAGGAATTTTTCCATCTCTTCTAAATTGTCTAATTTGTCTCCAGTTGTTCATAATAGGATCTTATGATCTTTTTTATTTCTGTGGCATCAGTTGTAATATCTCCTCTTTCCCTTTGGATTTTATTTATTCAAATATTCTCTCTTTTTACCTTAGTTTAGGTAAGGGTTTGTTGATTTTGTTTGTGTTTTCAAAAATCAATTCTTAGTTTTATTATTTTCTTCAGTTTTTTAAATTCCCTATTTCATTTATTTCTGCTCTAATCTTTATCACCTTTTCTTCTGCAAATTTTGGGCTTGTATTATTCATTTTCTAGTTCCTTGAAGCCTTTTTTTTTTTTTAAAGAGAGGCAGAGGGAGAGCAATTGTGCTTGCATTGAGTGAGGGGGAGAGAGAGAATCACAGGTAGGCTCCACGCCTAGCCTGAAGCCCCAGGAGGCTCTTGATCCCATGACCTTGTGATCGTGACCTGACCCAAAACCAAGAGTCCGATGCTTAACCGACTGAGCTACCCAGGTACCCCATTTCTAATGCATCTTTAATAAAAATTTAATGCATATATGTTTTTCTGTATAAACTATGTTTGGTGCATTAAGTCACAACAAGCTATTAGCAAGGGGAAAAGTAGTACTTATTTCTTTAGGTTGGGTGGTTTGCTAGCACGTGCATGTATATAAAGTGAAAGCATGCTCCACAATCCACACTTAATTAAACTAAAAAAATTAAGAAAGCACAATTATCGATTAACTCAGTGAGCACGCCTGGTGCGCACATCATGCCAAAAAGATATTACTCAGGACCATCTGCACCAGTGGTGTGGTTGCAATCATAGAGCAAGCATGGATTGTGAGGATTTGGTAATCAGATTGAGTTGATCAAGGGAAAATTCTGTGATTTCACACTCGCAAAGCCTCTTAAATTAGAATTGTAGTTGGCAATCACACGGCTACTTTTCTTTGCAGTCCCCATGCCAGAAGAACTTTTCCTACTTTGATCCAGGACTCAGAGTATCTGATTTGGGAATGCAATCTGCTTACAGGATTTTGTGGCTTTGCTTTTATAATAAAAATTAAAACTTATTTTAGCTAGATAAGAAAAATCTTGATAAGGCCCTAAGGAGTCTTGGAACCCTGTTTTGTTTTTAAGTTTTCTTGACCATTTTCTTGAAGATTCCTTGAGTTGCCATAAAATTTGCATTTTCACATCTTGAGTGACTTGTACAATTTTTACCAGCCAGAGTGGATAGAAGTTACCAGAGTACAAATAAATGGAAGAAAGGGACATATAGGAAAGTAAACAACACATATGATATAGCACTTAAAACTGGATAGTGAGAGAATGTGCTTACTGGCCGAGGGAACTCATAGTGTGGGACACAAATGACCATTGGCCAAGGGTGATGTTAGGGTATGTGTTACATTTTTTTTTTTAATGTGTTACATTTTAATTATTTCATTTTATTTTTTAAAGCATTTTTACTTAAAGATTTTATTTATTTTTGAGAATGAGAGAGAGAGAGAGAGCAAGTTAACCCACGAGTAAGGCAGAGGGAGAAGCAGGCTCCCCACTAAACAGGGAGCCTGATGTGGAACGGGATCCTGGGACCCAGGGATCATGACTTGAGCAGAAGGCAGATCCTTAACTGACTGACTGAGCCTCCCAGGCCTCTGGATATGTGTCGCATTTTAGCTCTTTGGTGAGAGCTCTGGAGAGCATTCAGATTATGAGAAACAGTGTATTGTAGTAGACTGCATTTTATATTATACATGCACATGATATGTAATATAAATATTCTCTATGTACATTTAAGAATATATACTTTTCTGTCATATAAGCTTTTTTAAATTAAAGAAATGATTTCAAATACGAATTGTATTTTAACAAACTGTTGGCCTAGGTGTAAGTAGCTTTTCCCTCCTAGGACACTGCAGTTTTGCATTCTCAACTGTCTTTTGCCACTGATCCTGAATTCTGGACCACTGTCAGCTCAAGAACACTTGTAGTTAAGCTTGTAGAAACATCCAGACAAGGCCCATTTTAAGTAGGGCACGTGAGCTGAGTTGTAACAAATCTGGAACCCAGTAATGAAGAGCTGACCGGCTCAAGTGATGTGTGTGGATGGCTTTGGAGGAGGGGGATTTACAGGGAGAGAGCAATGGTCTCAACTTCCTGGTTCACCCAGATCCGGGCAGGAGGTGCTCTGCCCATAAACACAAATACGCCTCTGTCCCTTTAAAAAAATCTTTTCTGTTTTCACTTATTTTTGTTTGCTTATTGGTTAAAAACAGTCACATCAGAAAGCTATGAAGATAATTTAAAATGAAAGCAATTAGCAAACAGCCTGCCCCAAACTGTTTGGATTCTTTCCTTCTAATTCATTTACTCTTGGGTTTCTCTTTTTTGAAGGAATTCAAATGTGAGTGAGTGTTTTTGTTGGCTAATGGCTGGAGAGTAACGGACAGGGGGTTTAGGAAGCTTTCTGGACTCTCCATTCCCAGCCTCTGCCTTCACTGTACACAGTAGTAGTTACCCTTACCTTATCTAAGTGCTGGGTTTCGGGTTTAGAATCCACAAGCTGCACTCTGTTTTTGCTATGAACCATGCTAATGAACCACCACAAACCTCCTGGAAGAACCATTCTGAGTAGCCATTCATCCCACGGAGATCTTGCTTTGCTGCTGGAACTTTGTATCTCAGCCACAGGGGCAGACCTGGGACAGTATTCCCTGGGGGTGATCTCCCTTAATGTTTTCCTTCCCTTGGTTTTAGAATAAACTATTACCTTGAAAAATTCTAGCTCCGTCTTACTGGAATTAAGGAGGAAGGTTTCCGTGGCTGGCAAGTCAGGAGAACAAGGAGGTGCTCAGTGCAGGGGCTGGGAGGCCAAGCTTGCTTTCCAGGTTTCTAGTTTGGAGCGGGGAGGCTGGGAGGGAGAAGGGCGGAGGGCAGAGGGCGGAGGAACGTCTTGCAGGGAGTGGGCAGTGATGGGGAGAGCCAGGCGTGCTGATCCCGCCTCACGTGAAGGTTCCTAGTATGGTGGTAATTTAATGATGCTCACTGAACACTGGTATAAAAAAGGAAGAAGCCATTCTTCTTCAGATCTTTTTTTCCTGGAGCAGGTTTCATGGAAAAAATAAGGCAGCTTGTGATATTTCTGTGTTGGAGCAGAGTCATTCAAGCTCACTGAGGCGAGCAGCAGCGAATGCTGGGAGAATTCCTGTTCACAATGCTGTGTTAAAACGCTGCATTCCTTCTGTATCTGTCCACGCCTCTCTTCTGGATTGTTAGCAAAGGACAATATTTGGGGGCGCCTAGGTGTCTCAGTGGGTTAAGCCTCTGCTTTCAGGTCATGATCTCAGGGTCCTGGGATAGAGCCCTGCATCGGGCTCTCTGCTCAGCAGGGAGCCTGCTTCCCCTTCTCTCTGCCTGCCTCTCTGCCTACTTGTGATCTCTATCTGTCACATAAAATCTTTTTTAAAAAAGCAATATTTAAAAAGTAAAAAAAAAAAAAAACACTGTTTCCATACAAATAGGTAGTTAAACATATGTAAAAGATCTAGCTAATTAACAAGGGTCCCGGTGGGCTGACCAAGCAGATACAAAGGCTTGGTCTGATGTTCCCATCTCTGTGTGTATCCACAATGGTATCTACTACATACACACGCATGTAGTGGGTGGGATCACCCGCACAGGACTATGCAAGATTAATACAAAACTGGGGAACGTTCTGCAGGGCAATGAGCTATAGGTTATGAGACTGGTCTCTACCAGACAAATGGTCATTTATTCCGACTACAGGTTGATATGTAACCTTATCCTGTCTGGGACTATATCAATGGGGAGTCAACGCTCCAGGCCTGCCTGGGACTGCTCTGTGTAGCCTGGGGTCACAGCCCTGCCCTTTCATTTAGCCTGGCCCCTCTGGCTGTTTTCTCACTAGGATGGCCATCTGAGACAGTGAGTGGCCCTTTACAGAGTAAAGTTTTCTGACTCCTGGTGTAGAAACCAAGTCACTCTCCCCTTCCATAAGCTGCTTGAGAGATATTCTAGGGGTGCCGGCATGGCTCAAGTTGAGCGACCGACTCCTGATTTTGGCTCAGGTGGTGATCTCAGGGTTCTGGGAAGAAGCCCCCAGTCAGGTTCCATGCTTAGCACAGTCTGCTTCTCTTTCTCCCTCTGCTCCTCCCCCCTCCCCCTTCATGCTGGAGCTCTGTCAAATAAGTAAATAAAATCAGAGGAAGAAAGGAAGGAAGGAAAGAAGAAAGGGAGGGAGGGGAAGGGAAGAAATGCTCTAGAACGAACCTGAACGGAGCTCTGACTATCTGACTGCTCTTATTCAAAATGTATTCCAAATTTCGAGATGGTGACAGTAGAGCTGTCTGCTGCTTACACCCATGATGCTGCCCCACAAAACTCACTGGAATGTTCTCTTTGCTGTGTTCACCTTTGCATCCCAAGCACATGGAAGATCTGATACATGGTAGGCACTGGACAAATACATGTGTGGAATGTTGTTCATTATTTAACCGATTCTGTAAAAAAGTGACTCCTCTGAAAATTTCATTTTTTGTGAAAGTTCTATTTATTTTCAAAAATATGTCTGTTGCACAAAATCTTTGTAGGTATGTATTTAATTGTATGAGCAGGTTATAGTGTGTGTTCAGCATATTAGTTAACTTTTCAGTGAATGTTCACTTTCTTTGTCCTTGTTTCTTTCTTGAGTCAATAATTTCAACTGCCCAGCTGGGCTGCTGCTTTCTTCTACATACTCAGGTCTGCTCTTCACCCCCTCTGTGGCTCTTGCCTTTCTGGGTGAGGCAGGATCTTCATCCCCTGATAATGCTTCTGGTTGGGTCCCTTGTGTCCTCACGGGTCATGCGGTTTCGAGCTCCTAGAAACAGCCACTTCTTCCGGAACCTTCTATGTGGGTCTGCTCACTGCACAGCCTCGCCACACTGCAGGCTGCCACTTGGTTCCTCCTCTGCGTCTGCCAGAAGCTACTCCTCTTCCTGGTATAGACACCTCACACTTGCCAGTAGGATGGCATTCAGTGGAAAGGTGGGAAAGAAGAGGCAGCTTTCTTCCTGTCTAATTTTTGGAGAGTATCAAGCTGTGTGTGTGTCTCCTGTCTCCATGTCTTAGAGCACGGGGTCGAGTGGCATTTGCAGTGTTTACTGTTGTTGACTTTCCCTTCATACCCACACTCTCACACACCCGCATCGATTTCAGATATGGGTTAACGTTTGGAGATACATCTTTGTAACAATGCTAGGCTTTTCCACCAGCTCAAGCTTGTCTCAATGTCTTTTTCTCAAGAATTATTTCCCACAGAATTCCTGGGCTTTCATGGAATAGAATTTTCTGGAAGGCCACACCCTGCTGGCTTATCAGACAGGCTCAGACAGGTCTCCCCCAGCACAGAACAAGCTGACTATACCTTCCCTCAGCAGCCTGAACATCTAAGGACATACCTTGCTTTCCCTTAGTTTCCATCAGACTTTATTCAGACCATCTGGGAGCATCAGTGACTCATTTCATACAGCAGAGAGCCTGTTTGTATTGTAATTAACTCAACTTATTTAACATATCATAATGTATTCAAGGTTTCATATGGTTGCCATGTTTGCTCAGAGACCACATTTGGGAACACAGTATATCTGTGTACGCATATTTGTCATGTCCTGACGGGTCATATTGGCCAGAAGAAGAGGTAACAGCAGATCGTGTTTAGGCAAAGATTTGGTTCCAAGCCATCAGCCACACAGTTGCAGGGGAAAAAAAAATGCCCGTAAATAAGTACAAATAGGTTATGAGTTTTAATCCATGATGATGAATCTATAGATTTTACATTGAAAAAAGTAAAAAAAGACCTCATATCAAAAATAAACATTAGCTAAACCCTTGACAGGCTTTTCAAAAGACTTTTGAAAAGAAAAGTTAACAATTCCATCTTAAAGCCAACCCTGCAAACTGTATTTACATAGCATTCAGCATGTTCCAGTCACTGTGTTAAGCATGTTACAAATATAAACTCATGGAGCCCAAGGAACAGCCCTGTGGTGTAAATACTTTTAGGTGTTGTTCCCTAGGTCACATCTAGACAGGCTCTCTGGCTCTTTTACAAACATGCACTTTTGTTTAGAGAAACAGGCCATGACATTTATTTTCCATTAAAATATATGTATAATTTCAAAATATGTCTGTAGGTCATGATTTTATCCATCAATGACCGGTGAATTAATGTGGTGTTTTTCTCGTCATGATTTGTAAGCCAATCGATTATTTCCCATAATGGTTCTCGTAAGTTTCTTAGCAGACTTAAAGGGCTTATGAAATAATTTTATATTTGTCTTAGGAAAGAGCAAATATCAGGATAATCCACCAATTTTTTCGGATTAACTGAGCTAATGAAGAGAGTCGACATCAAATAAGCAATTGGAAAGACAGCAGAATCAACACAGTGACTTTTCAATTAGCTGACCCCTCAAAACCTGTTCGTGTGCACGGGCCCGCTGAAAGACGCAAGCCATCCCACGTATTCATACATTATTCATATGCATCATTCCTTATATACAGTTAATGGCATGCATATGGCCTGGATTTTCTGTTTTGCTAACTATTCAGCCCTCATAAATATACCTGTGACGGTTAAACCACATGCCCCGATTTTTATTTCGGGAGCCGTGGCCACTATATGACGGAACAAGTGTCCATAAACACTATTAGGTGTCAGCATAATTGAGGCAAACTGGAAACGTGTCCCGGCAGTAATCATTAACTTGCACTAATTCTTTTAAAACACGAAACATGAAGCAAAATCCCCTTTGCAGCCTAAGCCGCAACATGCAAAAGACTTAGGTCAGTGTTTCTGAAACAGGATCCTGAGGGGAGCCCGAAGATGTCCTCTGGTGAGGATAGAGGGACTGGGGGGCATGAGGACTGAGTGGGCGCTTGCCTCATGGGTCCCAAGTTTCTCAGAAATTCAGGCAGCATAAATGGGGCTGCTTTCGTCTTTAAAAGAAAATTTGGCCCCTTTTGCAGATTCACTTCTTATCATCTTTTTGCATGGCAAATATCTTTGGCAATTCCACAAATACGCCTTCTGCCAGAGAAAACATTAAAGTGCCACAAAGAACAAAAACAAGCACAGGACCACATACATTCTAGAAGCGTGTATCGCTGGGCACGTTCATTTATCTCTGTTCACCTGGTAAGCCAGGTGGTATAAATATACGTTTACCTCTTTACATGTTGCCAAGAGTAGAGAGTAAAGGTTGGATGTTGGGCTGGGGTAGGGGGGGCAGGAGAGGCAAGTGGAGATGGGTTTGGGTTCTGATTTCAGCAGATCATTAGCCTTGGTTCACCGGGTCCCCTGTATGTTATTTAACCATCGGCAAATAGCTGAGAGGAGGAGAGCTAGGAACCAGGGAGCAGGCCCCTTGAGCACTTTTCCTTCAGGGAGGCTGTGAGCCCCGGGGAGTGTAATTAACCAACGCAAAGACTTCCGAAGTGCCAGGCATTGTTCTGAGTAACTTACAGATCCATCCCTGGCAACACAGGTCTGGTTTCAGCACTGGTGTGATAAGCATTTTGTATCCCCTCCAAAGATGGACACTAAGGGGTGATGCTTCTTTGGGCTTTCTCCCTACCTGCCAGGGGGTTCCAGAATGCCTTCTTACAGGAGCTGACGGTGGCCCCAATTATTGTTAGTGGAACTGAATGAGAGGATATCTATTGAATATCTGCACAGAGTTGCTGCCCGGTGAAAATGAGAAGAGGAAACAGTTCTTGAGTCACCATGAGATATCCTGAGAGATGTTCAAGTTCATGGTTTAGATTCAATTCTGTAGCAAAGCCCAGAAGTTTCCAAACCCAGAGTTTCTTTGCCTAGTTAAACTAGGCTTTCTTCTTTTTAGAGTCCTCAATATAAATTGCCTTGTGATTTTTTTCCAACCCTAAAGTAAAAAATGTTCATTTGTTAAAAAAAAAAAAGAAAAAAGGATAATCAGAAAAACATAAGGAAGAAAGGAAAAATTCCCTGTAATCTACCACCGAGAGATCAGAGCTTTGAAAATTTCATTGTTTATCCTCTTGGACTGTATCCCCCCATGCATTTATAGGCATATACAAATACACATACTAGATTAAAGTTTGGGGGAAAATGGGACAGCCTATACAAATCCTGTTTACCTCGATGCTTTCACTTAATACATTGTGGACATTTTTGTATGTCAGTAGATCTGGTTTCACCTCTTTATTTTCAATCATCACAAAGTGCTTCATCATGTGTATGTTTCCCAATTTACTTAACAGGTTCACTACCGAATGACATGTAGGTTGATTTATTTACTGATTTTGATTTACTGCTCTTTATTTTTTGATTTATTGCTCTTTATTTTTTTATTTATTGCTATTACAAAGAAGCCTGGGAGAGTTAAAGGCACATCTATGTACATGGGACCCTTGAACAACGTTGGTTTGGATTGCATGGGTCCACTAGTAGGCAGATAAAAACTGTTGCAGACTGTGTATGCATTTTTCTCTTCCTTATGCTTTCCTCAGTAGCCTTTTCTTTCCTCTAGCTCACTGCATTGTAAGAATATGGTCTACAATACACATAATGTACCCAATATGCGTTAATCAATGGTGTATGTTATCAGTAAGGCAGATGCTGGTCCCAGTAACGCAGATTCAACAGTAGGCTATTAGTTAAGTTTTTAAGGAGTCAGAGTGATATATGGATTTTTGACTGGATAGGGGGTTGGGCTCCTAACCCCCGTGTTGTTTGGGCCAACTGTACTTCTGCATTTATGCAGAATAAATTCCTAGAAATAAAAATCTTTGATGAAAGAATGTGTCCACTTTTAAGGATTTTAGTGTGTTGTGTCAATTTCCATCTCCCTCCCTCACCTAACCCCCTGGAAATTGTACTGTTTTAACTCTCATCAGCATGGTAAATTATTTCCCCACATAGTTGTCAACAGTGGGTTCAGTAATGCTGGGTATTCACTCAAATTCTTACCAAAGTGGTAAGTAAAATAAACAAGCAAATAAATAAAATGGTATTTCATTGTTTTAATTTGCATCTCCTTATTCAATACTCAAGTTGTATTTTTCTCTTAGGTGTGTTTACTAGTAACTTGTATTTTTTCCTTTGGGAAGTGACTGATTAAGCCCATTTCCCATTTTCCTTTTATTTTTGGATATGTGCTTTTTATATATTGAGAAAATGAACTCTTTGTCATAGATGATGTTAAAACTGTTTTTCCTACTTGTTGTCTTAGACTTATTATATTTTTTCTAGCCATATAAATATTTACAATATGTTAGTCTTTCCCTTTAGCTTTTGCATTTGGTCTCAAGCTTATGAAGATCTTCTAAGATTATAAAAGCATTTACCTATATTAATTTTACCTTAAAAATTTAATCTTCCTGGAATTTATTTTGGTATATGACATAAGGGCTGACCTAGCTAGTGTGGCTATATTTTCACTAGTTAATCCAAATTTTTTGTGCTCTGGAAATGTTTAATTTTTTTTTTAAGCAAAGGTAGAAAAACCAAGATATTGTAGTTTCCAGGCAAAAATGAAGTCAAGGATAATTCATAGCATTAGAACCACATGCTGTTTTTGGAGCGCCTGGGTGGCTCAGTGGGTTAAAGCCTCTGCCTTCGGCTCAGGTCATGATCTCAGGGTCCTGGGATCGAGCCCCGCATCGGGCTCTCTGCTTGGCAGGGAGCCTGCTTCCTCTTCTCTCTCTGCCTGCCTCTCTGCCTACTTGTGATCTCTGTCTGTGAAATAAATAAATAAAATCTTAAAAAAAAAAAAAAAAGAACCACATGCTGTTTTCTCATCAGCAGTGCTGAATTCCTGAACTGTCCATCCTGTTCTTGTCTGCTTTGTCACCAATGCCACCTTTCTCTAAAATCTGGAAAAGTTTTCTTCTTGGATCAAAGCCTTGATGTGGCCATGGGAACATCATGCTCCCCTTAACAATTAAATTGATATGTCCTTGGCATCAGTGAAAAAATGAAGAGAGCAGAAAATCTTTCTTCTGAGTCTCATAGAAATGAAGCAACCAAACAGATAACTGGCCCTGGCCCAAGCTGAAAAGCCTTGTGGGAAGGAGAGCTCACCAGGCTACAGAGAGTGATGGAGGCTGTCTTTGTGTCACTTGCACACACCTCGTTAGCTATCATGGCAGCCAGTTGGGTGGATCTCGGCTGGTCCCACAGCCTGTATCAAGTTCAGGATGTCTGGAAATATCAAACTTGGGGAAAGATCATGCAAAACCCTGCCTGATGTAATGGAGTGGCAATCCTTGTTGGGAGATTCTCTCTCATATCTAGCTGACTTAGGCTCATTGAATTTAGCTGGATCCCCTCTGAAAATGGGTCCCAGCAGCTTGCTCTTCACTGCACCGTGGGCTATGAGGTCTCAGACATGCCCTCCACGTTTCTCCTCTTTCACAAGAGAAGTTCTCTTTATTTGAATAAATAGCCTCATGATCTGAAATGAACGTGAGAGGGACAACAGGTTGTGGTACCAGACTTTCCAGAGGCCCTGGCAAAACCTTTTCTTCTCTTTTGAATAGAGAATACTTAAAAACATGGAATGTCCCATACCTTTTCTTGTCTCTGTTTAACAAATGGAACCTTATTTATCAATTAAAATCTATTCTAGATCCCATTACAAAAGAATGAAATTATCTGTACTTCATATTCATTTATTAAGCTAGTAATTCAAGTGATGTTTATTGAGCATATATTGTGTGAAAGGACAGAAACTAGGATTTGAGTCTGTCTGGTACTGCGCTAGATGCTTTTAAGCTACCTCCTCATGTCATCTGCATGAGAATTGTAGGAGAGCAGTATGAGGTACCCACGCAGCATGTGGAGAGACAGAAGAGGTTAAGTGCTTTGTCCAAGAATACTCGGCAGATGTGTGCTGAGCCTGATTTAAATGTATGTGTCTCAGAGTTCATGGCCCATTTGTTCTTCCTACTTGAGCAGTGACTTTTCTTTTGAAAATTATCTTTGGGGCATTTGGGTGGCTCAGTGGGTTAAAGCCTCTGCCTTCAGCTCAGGTCATGATCCCAGGGTCCTGGGATCGAGCCCTGCATCAGGCTCTCTGCTCCGTAGGGAGCCTGCTTCCTCCTCTCTCTCTGTGCCTGCCTCTCTGCCTACTTGTGATCTCTGTCTGTCAAATAAATCAATAAAATCTTTAAAAAAAATTATCTTCTTGAGCACCTGGGTGGCTCAGTTGGTAAGCAACTGCCTTCAGCTCAGGTCATGATCCTGGAGTTGCAGGATTGAGTCCCACATCAGGATCCCTGCTCAGCAGGGAGTCTGCTTCTCCCTCTGACCCTCCCCTTCTCATGCTCTCTCTCTCATTCTCTCTTTCTCTCAAATAAATAAATAAAATCTAAAAAAAATCTTATAAAAAAGAAAATTATCTTCTTATATCTCTCTAATTTAATTGCTTTATTGTTGGAGAACATGACCTATGTGATAGCTATTGTTTGAATTTGTTGAGATCTCCTCTGTGATGTAGAACATGGTCTCTTTCTATAAATATTCCATGTTTACTTGAGGAGATGGGGTGTTCTCTGCTATTGTGGGCTTCCATATATCCATTAGATCAAGCTTGTTAACTTGGTTGTTTAAATCTTTCTACATCTTTACTAACCTTTGGTTTGATTCATCTGTTAGTTTCTCTTAGAAATGTTAAAATCTCCTGCCATGATTATATATTTGCCAACTTTTTTTCGTTATTTTTTTTTTAGTTTTCCTTTATATGTATTTTTGGCTCTGCTCTTCAATTGCGTACACATTCATGATTTTTTAATTTTCCTAATAGTTTGTTCTAGTCACTCTTGTGTGGGATTCCATATTATCTCTCTTAACGCTTTTCTCCTTAGCTTCTATTTATCTAATCCAAATATTGGATTGTGTGCTAGCTTTATTTTGGCGTTTGCCTGATGTTTGTCTTTGTCTTTATCTATCTGTGGTGATAGATGTAGAGATACATGCAAAATGAGATAATAAAAAGAAAAAAATATAATATAATAATATGAATAAAATAATATAGATTTTGTAGAAAATTTATGAATATCTAATATAATATATGATATGTATTTTCTCTATCACCTCATTTCATGACTTTTTGTGTAATTTTTTAAAAGATTTTATTTATTTATTTACTTATTTGACAGAGCGAGAAAGTGTTCATGAGCAGGGGAAGGAACAAGGGGAGAGGGAGAAGCAGACTCCTCACTGAGCGGGGAGCCCGATGCGGGACTCAGTTCCAGAACCCTAGGATCATGACCTGAGCCAAAGGCAGACGCTTTAGCCAACTGAGCCACCCAGGTGCCCCCCTTCCATGTAGTTTTGTCTTAGGTATGCTTTTTTGTAACCAGCACAGATGTTTTATTTTTAATGCATTCAAACAAATGCTGTCTTCTAATAGCAAGTTTCACAGTGAGCACTGTTGGGTTGGACTTCGTTTTTGCCACCTTATTTCATGATCTTTGCCACTCTTTTACTTTGTTCCTTTTCTCTCCTTCCCTGCATCTGAACGGCTGGCAAACTTTCCTCTCTTCCCCTTCGACTTCTCTGTTGGTTTAGAAGCTAAAGATCGCATTCTCCTTCTTTGAGCGGTTACCCTTCATGATGATGGAACACAATTCCAGAAATCCCACTTTCTCATACTGGGGCAGGTTTTGTTGTCTTCCTGTCCCTTCTCCGGAGGTGACACAAATCCCTGTGTGACAAGTCAGTGGCTGTCAGTCCATGTCGGGGTTTTGTCTGGAATTTTGGTTTGCCCTTCCGTACCATCTCTGTCCACACAGCCCGTGTCTATTCCCCAGTCCTTCTTTCTCTGCTTCCCTATCGATTTTTCTCTCCCTCTTCTTGCCCACTCCCCCTTCTCTTCTGTTTGTGGTCCACAGACATGTTTCTCTTGGGTTGGTATCTAACTATTACTTCTTTGCTTTACTTGAAAAAAATAAAAACAAAACAAAAAAACTGCAAGGGTCGCAACTTTTAACTTTTCTTAACTGTTGAGGGTCGCAAAGGTGGTCTTCTGTTGTGTTTCTTAGGTGTGACTGACTCCCGATTCTGCAGTTCTTCATTTTTACCTCCGACCGTGGGGTACTTACTCTCAGGGAAGTCTTTAGCACAAACCACAGCTCTGCAAAAACGACAAGGTGCTCAGTAGCTGCAGCCCTTGGGCTTGCAAGCAGAGGTCGAGTCCGATAGTATTTCAGCCTCTGCTCTCCGCTCAGCAGGTGCCTTTGTGAAGTGCAGAACCCCAGCCCCCTCTAAGGCGGTTCTTTCCTAGTAAGTGAGTTGTGAAGGGTTACTGACACTTTTTGTAGTGTTTGTAAACCACAATAACCTTGTGGTTAGAACTTACTGATGTCATTTCCAGAATTCTTACCCAAAAGCCTGGTTGCTATGCAGAAAAGCAGTTTTTCCCATTCCCAGGTATGCACCAATCTTCACAATTCTCCTGGTGCTTGGGCCCTGGTCAGATAAGTTGGATATGTCTTGCAGTAGATTATGCTCCGTGTTTTGTTTTATTTTTAAAAGATTTTATTTATTTATTTGACAGATAGAAATCACAAGTAGACAGAGAGGCAGGCAGAGAGAGAGAGAGGAGGAAGCAGGCTCCCCGCTGAGCAGAGAGCCTGATGCGGGGCTCCATCCCAGGACTCTGGGATCATGACCCCAGCCGAAGGCAGAGGCTTTAACCCACTGAGCCACCTAGGCACCCCTTTTTTATTTTTTTTAAAGATTCAATTTATTTATTTGTCAGAGATAAAGCACAAGCAGATGGGAGTGGCAGGCAGAGCAGGCAGAGAGAGAAGCAGGTTCCCCCACTGAGCAGGGAGCCCAACGCAGGGCTCGATCCCAGGACCATAAGATCATGATCTGAGCCAAAGGCAGACACTTAACTGACTGAGCCAACCATGTATCCCATACTCCGTGGTCTAGGCAGGACTCTGGAGGGATCCCAGATCTTTTGTCATGAATTTTGTTCCTTTATAGTCTATCTTCAAAGTGAATCTAGGCAGAAACACCAGAACAAACTCAGTATCTTAATGGAAGTTCACAATAATAATCAATAACCAAGAGAACTGCAGAAAACTACTAGATGTTAATAGGATTATACTGGTAAGGGTCTAACAATTGGCTTTCTGAAAAGAAAAGCCTTGATTTATTCATAGTTTCCCATTTTTAGTAGTACAAATACTTCCCTGATGGCAGATTTCAGGCATTCAGTGCATCAGTTTCACTGAATATGGAGCTGGGAAGAGAGATACCTGACATTGTCTCCAGTACCCGCTGGTTCACACTTTATGGGCATCACATAAGAGAGGTCATTGTATATTCTAATTTCTAGTGATAATTTTGAAACCATATTTTCCAAGTTCAAGGAATAATCCATCCAAACAAGTATCTGGCAGGCCAGCAGTGGCCGTGAACTTAAAGTCTTGTGTTGAGCGAGGACGAGTCAGTAGCTGTGGGAGAGAGCAGATGGGAGGGGCAGAGGACAAAGCCTGTCTGCAAATTCTTCAATCTGAGACCCATAAAGATGAGTGGCTCCTACTCTGGAGATGTTCTTTTGAAGAGGATATCTCACTTGTATTTAGAGAATTGCACGTGGGTTTCAAAGATATTATTGTGGACACTTGCATGTTTTCCATTTTTCCAAGGTGCAATGTCTTTTGTCGTTGGAATTTGGGGTATCTTTGCTTTGGTTATCTTACCTTCACCTGGCATTTGTTTGCCTTTCAAGAGCTGATCTGTAACCAAGCATATTCCATTTTTATGGTTCCTATATTTGCTATGACACTCAGTCTTGTAATCTGGTACAATACTTTGGCATTCGTGGTCACCTTAACTCATCAATCTATTCCTTTTGGAGTTATGATGGAATAATAAATTTTACATTTTCTTTTCATTTGAGAATGTCATAGCATTTTCCTGAACTGAAGTGAACATTGATGTTACGGACAGTATTTTGTGTTACTTAACAAAGTGTCAGCCTGGAACCCATTACCTACTCCATTGAATTTTATATGTCTAGTAAAAATTTGGAGAAAGATAAATGTGAAATCTTATTTTGCACTCCTGCTTTCTTTTAGAACCATTTGGCTCTTAAAAGAGGTAGGTAACCAGTGTCTGTGCATCGAACCAAATAGATTGGTTAACTTTTACAACTTTATCTTGAATGTTTTTTTTTTAATTTTTTATTTATGCTTTTTAAATTTAAACATATAATATAACCCCACCACCCTCTCCCAACCCCTCTACTCCCCCACCCCTCTCAGTTTGTTTTATGACATTAAGAGTCTCTTTTGGTTTGTCTCCCTCCCGAACCCATCTTGTTTCATTTTTTTATCTTGAATGTTTTAATAATTCTTTTGCACAATCTCTCTCTTCCCTTCTCCCCCTCATCCCACCTTTTTTTTTTTTTTTTTAACAGGTTGCCACAGTGACTACCCTGGGGTGGTTGGGTTTTTTCCCCAATGTCCCAGATTGAATTATGCTAAAAATATAAATGTGGAATTTGCCTTCAAGCAAAGGTAAACCATTTCCAGTAGCAATGTTTTGTTTCGTTTTCCATGTTGACAGATAACATGCATTTTCATTGATTCCATACACTACACTTGCTAGAATACAAAATTGGAACCAGCATCAGAATCCAAGTCGACATTTTCCCAAATGGTGGTCCTCAAAATGTTCACCTAGAGACTTTAGTAGCTCTAGAGTAAAAAATGTGTTCTCTGATCAAATAAGTTTGGAAAATGCTACTATCTTTTCTCTTGACAACTTAAAATACTTATTTACCCATTAGAGTTGGTAGTCTGCTACTTAAAAACAAACAACAACTAACAGAGTCACACACACACACACACACACACACACACACACACACACACTGCATTTGTTTAATCTAATGTTTACCAAATATTTTGGGGAGAATTTTTTTCATACTCTGTCTATAAATACCTTTGAAAGAAGGTTCTGTGGAACGCCAGTTTGGAAGTTTGCCCTCGACCCATCTACAAATGCTGACCATATGCAGAATCCTCTAGGTTTTATTATATTTACGATGGAAACATGGAACATTTTTATACTATTTAAGCAAGAGGCCCGAAGTGGAAAACACAAAACAAAATTCATCCTAAGATTGACTCAAATTATTCTTGGATTCATCCATGAACACTTTGGCAAATGGAGCTGAACATGAATACGACTGTGTTTTACTAAATAAAATTTGAGAACACTTTTGCCTCTTGTAACACATTTCACGCACATGGAAGAAGAGAACATTTTGCATATACATTTGTCTCATAGTAAGAATTATGGCAATTGGCCTGCTAAGTCTTGCCCTTGTTATTGCATATTACTATTTATCAATGAAGTTATCAGCATTGCAACTTTGTATATGCATCTATATGGTGTTGCAGGGAAGACTTAATTGAGCAGTTATAACTTGTGAATACACAAGACTAGAAACATCAAAGGGCTCAGATGCCTTGGGAATTAAAGCACCTTTCATGATCTTTATCTGGATAGAAAAACAGATCAAAAGATTATAGCCCTTGAACAACTAAAGCCAGAAGAAATGTCACTTAAACTAATTGAATGTTTGTTTACTGGTTAGTCAAAGAAAATTTTGATGATATAGAAAAGAAGACAGGAAAAAAAAATCCACCCAGAGTCAGAACACCTAAATACAAACATTATTAATATTTTGGGGATATTTTCTTTCAGTCTTTTTCTGTGCATTAGTTTTTGTCCATTTTGTTTTATTTCTAAACAGAGTACAGAGGCATGCTTACTGTGAAAGTAATAAGACTTTAACTTCAGGTCCTTCATCTACAAAAAGGACCCTTCCAGGCCTGGGTAACCCTAGCCATGTGTTAATGTGGGCAAACATTTTTTTTTTTTTTTTGTAAATTTTACAAAAGTGAGATCAATTAAGTGAGATTCTTAAGTTTGCTGCTTTTGTCCACTCAGATTTCCATCCATTATGCTTCTCAGATCAGGTGGTGATGATGTGGTAGTGGGAATTTGGGGGGGTGGCTAAGGGAGTGGAATCATGGATGCATTTAGCTGGGGTTCACTGGGGTATGTTCAAATGGTTCCCAATCACTTTGCTATAATGGTATCCAGAAATACCCTTCGCTGCCGTCATTCCTAGTATTCTGACTTGCTATTCCAGGGCGAGGAGTTATATCAAATTTTTCCTGTGGTGCCCAGCACAGGAGAGGTGTGAGTAATGGAGGAGAAACTAAGTCTGCTATTTCTGGAGCCAAAAGTGCTTGGAAAAGTCTTCCCATCAGCAGACATGAACAATGGTAGGCACATGATTAAATTGTGATGCCTTTCAGAGATCTACTCGGTAATGCAGCGCATGCAATTACATTGTACGGCTTTGGGAGTTTTATGTTTTATTTTTATTTTTACTCAGTAGGGATTGTCTTAAAAAGATTTAGCCTCTACTCGTTTCAGTAGTCTAACATTAATCAATATGTCGATCTTCAAAAATACAAAAGCCTATGACACATGAAACTAAATCTGGCCCTCCCGTCTTCCATGGTTTTGTTGTTGTTGTTGTTGTTGTTGTTCCAGCTTGTTCCATGTCTTTGTTCCCTGCATTTTTTAGTTCCAACTTGTGTGTAACACCCCCGTCTGTAATTACCACCATCATTGGAATGACAAATATATCTCACCAATTTTTATCCCCTTAAATGCTTCTTGTATCCCCCATGTCCTTCTCATTCAAGTTTCTTTTATTGCTGAAGTATCTTTTAATCATCTTTCATTCTGGGTCCGGGAGTAGTTAATTATCTTGATCTTTATATTTCTGAATATGTTTTTGTTTTCCCTCCTCTCTTGATTGATAGAATCGTAGTTGGATAGGTATTTCCCCTCAGCTCTTTGAAGATATTACTCGATTGTTGTCTGCTATGAGAAGTGCTGATGAGAAGACTGAAGACAGTCTGATTTCTTTTTTCTTTTTTTTTTTTTTAGATTATATTTTCTTTTTGGAAGTTTCTAAGATTTACACAAGTGTTTCAGTCCTATGATTGTGCTATAATGTGCTTATGTGTGTTTTTGTGTGTAATGTGCTATAATGTGTTTATGTGTGGATTTGCATTTGTTTACCTTGCTTGGGACTTCTAATGCCTTATAAATTTTTTGCATCATTTTTAATTTAATAGGCTTCAGAGAAGTTTTAGGTTTATAAAAAAATTGAGCAGATAGTACAGAGTCCCCCTGTACTGTCTCTTCCTCACTCAGTTTTCCCTATTATTAATATCTGGACTTAGTATTTATAAATGATGAGCCAATACTGACAAGTTATTATTAAAGTCCGGAGTCTCCCTTAGGGCTCACTTTTTGTGTTGAATGGTTTTGTGGGTTTTGGTAAACATGTATGTCACATCTCCACCATGAGGGTATCATACAGACTAGTTTCACTGCCCTAATACTTCTCTGTGATCCTCCTATTCATCCCTTCCTCTCTCCAAACCCTTGGGAACCACTACCTTTTACTGTCCTTAGTTTTGCCTTTTCCAGAATGCCCTGCTTTTTCCACTTAGCAATATGCATTTAAGGTTCCTCTCTGTCTTCTCGTCGCTGGATAGCTCATTCCATTTTAGTGTCGAATAATGTTTCATTGTCTGGATGTACCACAGTTCGTCATTCACCTTTTGAAGGACATCTTGGTTGCTTCCAAGTTTTAGCACTTGCGAACATTTGCACTATAACATTTGCATGCAAGGTTTTGTATGGACAAGTTTCCAGCTGATTTGGGTAAATCCCTAGGAGTGCTGTTGCTGGATTATATGATAGAATTATGTTTAGCTTTGTAAGAAACTACTAAACTGTCTTCCAAAGTGTACCAGCTTGCATTTCCAGCAGCAATGAATGAGAGTTCCCGTTACTCTGCATCCTCACCAGCATTTGATGTTGTCAGGTTTTGGATTTTAGCCATTTTAAATTGTAGTAGTATTTCGTTTTTTCACTTTGCAGTTCCTTGATGACAAATAATAATGAGCATGTTTTCAAATGCTTATTTGCTATTTATATATATTCTTTTGTGAAATGTCTGTTCAGATTTTTTTGCCCATTTTAAAATTATGTTGTTGATTTTCTTATTGTTGAATTGTAAGAGTTCCTTGTATATTTTGTATACAAGTCCTTTATCAGACATATGTTTTGCAAATACTCTCTCCCTGTCTGTGGCTTGTCTTTTGACTCTCTTACCAGTGTTTTTTGAAGATAGGACGTTTTTAATTTTAATGAGTTCAAATTTATCAGATTTTTCTCTCATGGATTGTGTTTTTTAACGTATATTCTATTTTTTAATTTTTATTTTTAAAAAAGACTTTCTTTGTTTATTTGAGAGAGAGGAGAGGAGTTGAGAGAGAGCAGGGGGAGGGGCTGAAGAGAAAGAAACATATTCCCTGCTGAGAAGGGAGCCCGATGTGGGGCTGGATCCTAGGGCCTTGAGATCATGATTGAAGTCAGATGCTTCACCCACTGAACCATGCAGGAGCCCCTGGATTGTGTTTTTTAAAGTTGCATGAAAAAACTCATTCTTGAACCCAAGGTCGCCTAGATTTTCTTCTATGTTTTGTTTTTGGAAGTTTTATAGAATTACGTTTTATATTTAGGTCTATGATCCATTTTGAGTTAATTCTTATGAAAGGTATAATTTCTGTGTTTAAGTTCTTTTTTATTGCTCTTATTGCATATGGAAATCCAGTTGTTCTGGTAACATTTGTTGAAAGACTACCCTTTATTGAATTGCCTTTGCTTCTTTGGTAAAGGCGGTTGACGGTATTTCTGTGGGTGCATTTCTGGGCTCCCTATTCTGATCCGTTGACCAATATGTCTGCATTTTCACGGATAACAACACTGTCTTAATTCTTGTTGCCATGTAGTACCTCTTGAAGTGGGGTAGTGTCAGTCTTCCCACTCTGGTCTTCATCAGTGTCATGTTATCATCTATTCTGGATCTTTTGTTTTTCCATATAAACTTTAAGAATCAGTTGATTGATATCCACACAAT
The DNA here is from genome assembly GCA_003697995.1 of Taxidea taxus jeffersonii. Taxonomy (NCBI): domain Eukaryota; kingdom Metazoa; phylum Chordata; class Mammalia; order Carnivora; family Mustelidae; genus Taxidea; species Taxidea taxus. The sequence goes on along the minus strand of RCUC01148715.1, from coordinate 379 downwards.
AGCTTGCTGAGATTTTGATTGAGATTGCACTGAATGTATAGATCAAGTTGGGAAGAATTCACATAATAATATTGTCCTTCAATCTGTGACACAAAATATTTCTTCTTTATTTAAATATTCTTTAATTTCTTTGATTGAAGTGTTTTAATTTTTTGCTTATAGATCCTCTACATATTTTGTTAGATATATATCAAATTATTTCTTTATTTCTTTTGGTGCATTGTAGGTGGTGTTCTGTTTTATTTAAGAGTGACGAGAGGGTACATTTTTGCCTTGTTTCCAATCTTAGGGGGAAAGCATCAGTTTCACACCATTCAGTGTGGTATTGGCTATAGGTTTTTATAAATGCCCTCTGTCAAGTTAAGGTAGTTCTCTTTTA
>RCUC01148714.1:0-36778 GCA_003697995.1 Taxidea taxus jeffersonii | reverse complement strand
GGGGGGGGGGGGGGGGTCCGTTTAAGTTTTACTGCATAAACAACAAAATGGCTATTCAGGGGCGCCTGGGTGGCTCAGTGGGTTAAAGCCGCTGCCTTCGGCTCGGGTCATGATCCCAGGGTCCTGGGATCGAGCCCCACATCGGGCTCTCTGCTCTGCGGACAGCCTGCTTTCTCCTCTGTCTTTCTCTGCCTCTCTGCCTACTTGTGATCTCTGTCTATCAAATGAATAAATAAAATCTTTAAAAAAAAATGGCTATTCAATCGAAATGGAGCCGTTTTGGCTAAATAGGCCCTTACATTTATATGGGTGTTTGAGACTAGATTCAGAAGAAGGTGTGTGCGTGTGTGTACTGAGGAGGGCTGTGGATCCAGGACAGTACCTGGTGGGAACACCCTTCAGCAAGCCTCTGGAGCTGCCTCTCAGATTTCTTCCTGTGTTCACTTAGCTGCTTCCCGGGTCTCCCATCCATGGCCATGGCCACATCGTACACTGAGCTAGGAGGATCAGGGAAGGATAGAGCCTTGCCACCCAAAATGTGGTCCCCGCATAGGCATTAGCACACCTGTCAACAATGCACAGGTTCTGCTGCCCCACCCATATTGACCCAGAAGCTTCATTTTAAGGGTGCCTGGTGGCTCAGTTAAGAGCCTGGGTGGCTCAGTGGGTTAAAGCCGCTGCCTTCGGCTCAGGTCATGATCCCAGGGTCGTGGGATCGAGCCCCGCATCGGGCTTTCTGCTCTGAGGACAGCCTGCTTCCTCCTCTCTCTCTGCCTGCCTCTCTGCCTACTTGTGATCTCTGTCTATCAAATAAATAAATAAAATCTTAAAAAAAAAAAAAAAAAAGAGTCTGTCTTCAGCTCAGGTCATGGTCCTGGCATCAAACTCCCTGCTCCGTGGGGATTCTGCTTCTCCCTCTGCCTGCCACTCCCAACTTGTGCGCGCTCTCTCTCTCTCTCTCTCACAAATAAATAAAATCCTTTGTAAAAGAATCATTTTAATAAGATTCCCCAGGTGATTTATATGAACATTATATTTCAGAAGCGCTACTATTTCTGAACCCTGGCTATACTTTAGAATCACATGGGTTTTAATGCTAAGGCTTAACCCGACACCAGTTTGAAGTTCTAGAGGTGGGGCCCAGGCTTTGGAACTATCCCTCACCATTTCAGTGTACAGCCAGGGCTGAGACCAGTGGTCTACAAGAATAATCCTTTACTGAGCATCGGCTGGATGCCAAATGTTGATTTAGGAGTTTTACATAGACCGTCTCTACCCTCACTGCAACCACCGAAGGCTAAGCACAGTCCTCCCCATCTTGTCCCATGTCCTATAGGTCTCACATCAGAAGCCACATTCGAACCAGAGCCCGAGCTCCAGGCACCATGCACCTAGCTGTCAATGGAAGCAACAGCCCCATGGAGAAAATGAAGCTTTCCAGGAAGCCATGAAGCTTTCCAGGAAGCCCAGGTTCAAGGAATACCACGTTCCTCTCAACAACAGGCAAAACAGGCTGAAGTGGGAACAGCAAGATTTAACAAAAGACCTCTGGGTCAAACCGGCGAGGCCTTCCCCAGAAAGGCCGAGTACAACAACTCACAGACCAAGAGCCCCACCACCCGGAAGGTGATGCTAGCGTGTTCCTGCCTAGCCCTACCCAGAAAAGCCAGGCCAGCCGGGGAAAGGACTTCAGCTGAATTTTATGGGACATTTATGAACAAAATGTACTTATTAGTAAATAATAATTATAGGAGAGCAGGTGCCCCAGGGAGAGCAGGTAACATGGGATCTCATTTTCTAATGCCCTCCATGAGCAAACCCTGTTTGAAATTAAAACATCCTTGCTGTCAACACAAGTGTTTAAAGAGACCCGGGCTTCTGTAATGTAAGCAGTAATTCTAAGGCCTGCTGTTAATTGAAGGCTTCATCATTTACAGGGTGCTTTCACATACACTAATGTGCTTAATCCTCACAACAAGCCTGTGAGGCAAGTATTTTTTCTTACCCCATGTTATAGATGAGGAAGCTGAAGCCCCAGGGAGATGCAGTGGCAGGGCCAAGGCCCAGAGCTGGTGACTGAGTACAGAGCTGGGCTTTCATTCATAGGCGAGGTCAGTGCCTTCCCAAACACACTGATGTCATCCGGTCAAAACTCTAATACCACCAGAAAAATTGTCCTCCTTCACTCCAGGAATTCCCTTTGCACCTGGGCATCAGAGACTTCAGAGTCCTGTCTATGCTCCATGTACAGGCTGAACCCTAGGGGACCATTCTTGTTGTCCACATTCTTGTGTCTATCCAAGACTTAAGGCAGCTTCAGGCAGAAATTTGTGTACCCAAGAGGAGAGCAGGGCCACATAAAGCTTAAATAGCTTACACACAGGTACACATTCAGAGACACACACACACAATGTTTCAATAGCAGGACATTTCAGGGTAATGTTTTTAAGTCACCCAAAATTGTGCATGGAAGTTGTGAGCAAAAGAAATTATGAACCCTTCCAATATGGCTACCAAGTCATAAACGTCATCACCAACTTGCAAAAGATTAAGGAATCTGGGAACAAATTAGCCTGGTATAGACAGTGACTTACGGAGAAGTCTCAGCGAGGAGTCAGAAAAGCCAACAACTTTAAATCCTGTAAAGTTTCTTAATCAAGTTACACTATTATTTGAAGTTGGCAGGACACCAATGGATTTAGTCCAAAGACATAATATATGACTTTTTTTTTTTCAGTTTTCTTTTTTAAGGGCATTAGGGTTTTAGTTCCTTTTTTCCTTCTTCTTGAGGGTTCTTTTTTTTTTTTTTTTTTTTGGCAATATGTCGCTTTCTTTTCTCAAATCTGTTTCAATCCAACATGCATAAAATGAGCCAGTTCCAGGGAGCCCTACACTTCCCTTCTCCTTGTGCCCCTTGTAGAACTCACTCCTTGATTAAACTAGCTAGCCCCATAGCCAGGAGCAACATAACACAATTTTGTGCAAATAGCTCTCTCTTCTGCCTGGTCCTCCCTCACAGCTCAGCTATCTCTACACAACAGTGTCAGACAGAGGGTGAAGGAACCCTCACCAAAGAATCACCCCCAGATTATGGGTGAAACTTCCTCTTCAAAGGCTGCCTCCCGTTCTTCTACATTCCCTCAGCTGACCTTCCCCCCAGGAGGCTTTGTTCACAGCTCCAGACCTGCCTGCCCTTTGTAATGTCTACCTTCCTGCCTTCTCATCTCCCCCACCCCATATTCTCACCCCTACCCCCACCCCCACTGCCCTAACTCTCCCAGCCTCTCCAGGGCCGCCTGGCTTCCTTCTCAGGGAGCCCCCAGCCAGGAGAGCGCCTCCCCTCCCACAGGCCCTGAGAAACCCTGAGATCAAAGAGCTCAGCAGCAGGGCCAGGTGTCCATCCTCCTCCACAGGCCACAATTAATCAAGCCGCCTGACTCACAAGGAGATCAAACCCGGCCCCCCGCCAGCTGTTGGTTAAAGCTGGCCTTCAAGTTGCCCTCATTAAATTTGCTCTCCCTCTCTCCCTGCTGACTCCTGTCCCGTGATCATCTATCTCTTGGATCTCTCTCTCAGTGCTTTTCCTGTCCCTTCCTCTCTCCTTCCATCGCTTATCAGTTTGTGTTTTCCTCCATTTCCAGCTTCACCAGCCCCAAGCCCGACCCCTCCATCACCCGCCAGGCCGTCCCGCTCCACGTTCTCTGTTCCACTCGCTCGGAAGTCCACGGTCTCCAAACTCCTTCGCCAGGACACCCTCTCCTGGACTCTCTACTCGGCCCCTGAAGTTTCAAAAGTCTGGGCCAGGCCACGGGGCTGTCCGAGAACAGTTTCCCCCGTCCTCAAGGCCAAGACTGAGTCCACCAACACAGAACTCAATTCACCTGCAATTCACTTCGCAGCGGAAGCAGGCGTCTCCCGCACGTGCACGCACACGCATGCACAGACGCACGCGCGCTCGCATGCACCAACACCTCTAAGCCCTCGGCGGGATCATCCCAAGGCCACCGACCCCGGCAGGCTGGTCAGTCTCCTACTGAGCACAGTATGCAAGCCTCCTCCCCAAGAACCATTCCACCCATGAACAAGAGACAGAGAACACCACCTAGAAGCTAGAAAACGGGCAAAGATCCTTTCTTTCCCTTCCAGCTCTGCCCAGAATGAGAAAGGATGGAAACATTGGATCCTGACTTCTCCTCGGCTGATGTGTTGAGAATATTTACTCCAGTTGTCTAGGGTTTGTTTTTATACACTTTTTCCTACAACAGACACTGGCAAAAAAAAAAAAAAAGAAAGAAAGGGGGAAAAAGCTAGTACAGGCTGTAGAGTACTGCCCTCTCTTTCTCCGTCTCACTATATATACATCTATGTATTTTTTAACTTGTTTTCCATTTCAGTGGTTCTTAAAGCGCACAGGCGTGAGAAAACACAGATGGAGTGGAACAGGCAATGTTGTAGCTGTACGCAGAAGACATCACACCATGCTGGAGATTTTTAGAAGTCTTGGAAGACCTCAGGATACAGAGAGGTTTTTTGGTTTGGTTCCCCCCACCCCCTTCCTTATATAGTTGGAATTTTCTCTTGCTTCCTCTCTCAGCTCTATTTCTCTATCCCTGGCATCACCTGCTGCCTCTGGGAACAGAGAGTCCCTTGGCCTGGGTGACTGGGTCACTGTGGCTGCCCCAGGTTTGACCTCAGTTACCTGCCGGTGCTCCCCCAGCTGTGGCGAGGCGATCCCCAGGGGAGGAGAAGCCATCCATCACCAAGGCAGCAGCATAGGCCTGAATGAGGGCGGGAAGGGTCAGCGCTGGTGCGCACTTGGGCAGGTCGGAGGGGGCAGGGGCATTACAAATTGCAGAGATACCGGTGCTGGGCTTGATTGATGACGCCGAATGAGGGGCAAGATGCTGGAACCGGGATAAGCCTGTGCTCCAGTCCTCCACTGGCTTCCTCCCAGCCCACCCCCATCAGCCCTTTCTCCCAGCTTCCTTTTTCTTGCCTACTCACAGCCCATCCGTCAAGCCATGCCCCGAAGCTGACCTTTTGCAGAGAACAACCAGCCTAAGAGAACCATTTCTTTCTGAAAAACCTCACCAAGGGATTTTATTAATGCTGGCAGGCCCACAGTCAACAGTGTGCCACCCCTGCTTCCCATCCCCCCACTGCCTCCTCCCCTTGTGAATTTCATGAGCTCTGCGCAAGGAGGGAAAGGGGCCTGTGTGAACACATTTCTTTGGCAGCACCCCAATTTCTCTCCTGACCCCAAACTCACTCCCACTGCTGCCAGTCGGCCCTGCAGGTCTGACAGTCACCTGTGGAGCCGTGGGGTGCTTGACTTAGTCTGCCCAGTCTGGCATCTTGAAAGCAGTCATGGGTGGTTCAGGAACAGCATCGCAGCCACCTCTGGGAGAAAAGCAAGAATGGGCTGAAGAGTCCAGCTGGCATGAGAGGAGATGGGCTCTGAGGTTGGGCAAGGGATTGGGTGCCTGGTTGAGCAGTTTCTTACGGGCAGGGGGACCTGTCCATCTCTTTGGAGACCACACACGTTGCCAGTCACACCACTGCAGCAGCACAATAGAACAGAGTGGGGACGTGTTGGGGCAAACGGTGATGGGAGATGTTTAGTAGAATTACTATTAGGCTTCGAGTTAATGAATCACAACTGCAAGAAATCATGATAATCCAGCAGGCATTAATGACAGATTAGCTTCAAAGCTGCCATAAAAGTGCCATAATGCTTACCTAACGGCATGATTAATTCTCTCAGTACATAATGGCTTTATGGGGGAACCAGGCACCAACAGAGGCTTGACAGAAAGCCACGACGAGATCCCCAGGGCGCCGGGGGCACCCCAACCCTGCCTGGACCATGTGGCTTCCGCTCTGCCTGGAGGCATCTACCCTCACTGGATTGTGGGTAGACAAGGGCAGCTGCTCAGGCTTACCCCAGAGCTGTCTTGGGAGGGAGGCAAGGAGCAGTCCCCTGGAGGCCCTGCCAGGCTTTGTCCCTTACCAGGTAGCAGCTGTCCAGGGGAACCCGGGAGTCCTATCACCCCAACCTCCAAGATAGGCAGCTCCTGTGACAACCCTGGTGCTCAGAGAGCTGCACCCCAGTGCCCAGACCAAATGATCTAGCTTGGACAAGTCTGTAAAGAGTACAGGCGTACCTCAGTTTATTGCACTTCTCAGATACAGCGTTTTTCACAAACTGCATGTTTGTGACCACCCTGCGTCAAAAAAGTTTTTCAGCGCCGTTTGTCCAATGACTTTTGCTCGCTTTGTGTTTTGTGTCACATTTTGGTGGCTCTCACCATATCTCAAATGTTTGCACACTGTTATATTTGTTACGGTGATCTGTGATCACTGATCACAGCTCACTGAAAGCTCAGGTGATGATTAGCATTTTCTAGCAATTAACTCTGTACTTGTTTTAGACACAGTGCTATTGCACACTTAATAGACCACAGTAGAGTGTAAACATAACTTTTATATGCATTAGGAGACAAAAAAATTCATCTGACTTGCTTTGTTGTAATACTTGCTTTATTGTCGTGGTCTGGAAACACACCCAGAACTGAACTAGGAAGCTCACTATGACTGTGCTCCTCACCAGCTGTGTGACCTGGTAGGGACCTTAACCTCTCTGTGCTCAGGTTGTCGGGCCCTGAGTCTGCATCTTTAACCACTAGACCACCTCCCTATCATGGCATCTGATAGTAAGTGCCCACTTGCATTCCAAGCATGATGCAAATCTCAATGTATATATTATTTCATTTACTATCCACCCCAATAATCTTATGAGATAGTTAGCACTATTATCTTCTGGTTTACAGACAGGGAAACTGACGCCGCACAGAAGCTGCTAGTAAACGTGGAAGCAGGCAATACTCCCTAGTTTCTCACTTCTCTATCAGCCTTCTCCACCCCGAATACTGCCAGTTTAATTCAGGAGAAAAGCAGCTTGCAAGATACTTAACGTCATGTCTTATGAGACTCAGCAGTGCTGGATTCCCTCCCTCCCCCCACCCATGGCAGGGGAACATCTGTGAACTGGTAGGTGACAAATCTGGACTCTACCTCGGCTGTTTACCTTGACTCTGAGGCCCCTGTTCTGACAGTGTTGCCTAAGGCATGTAACCACTCCTGGTTTCGGTTTCTGTTTCACTTTGGTGCAAAGGGAATAGTGATCATCTTCAAAGGAGCTTACCCACCTGACAGTAGGAGCGTCCTAACCTCATCAGGCTCACATCTACCTCTTCCCAACCCCACCAGAGCACAGCTACTCTCCTAAGCACAACCCCAGGCTCCACTCCAGAGGTTCCCACCGTGGGCTGCCCATCTTCCTATAAATACGGAGGCAATTAGCATGAAGCCCAGGTCTGAAGGGAATTCTCAGAGCCATGTTCATCTTCATAATGTTGAAGAAAACCCCCCAGGAGGCCTGAGTCATTGCTGTGGCAGGCAGACTGCTTTTGGTCTGATTAACTGAGCTCCACAAGAGGCACACACCCTCCCTCCAGACTTGCTCTGAGCCCACACCACTCTGGAGTTCTCTCCAATGGAGACTTTCCCCAGGTTGCCACTAACACCCCACAAAACAGGAGAAAACTGGTCCTTTCCTGCCAAGGCATCAGGGGTGCCCAACATCCCCAAGTCTGTGCTTCTTGTAAATTCCAATATCAAATGGCAAACCATTACTCCATCAGCAAATATTTACTTTTATAGGGCACCATGGGAAAGGCCAAGAAGATTCACTCTATCCCTTTGCAGCTGAATCCCCAAAAGGACATAAGGCTTCCAGATGTGTGCACCCATACCACACATGGGTGGGATTTCTGGAGGTGACTGCCTTCCGGTAGCCCCACTCTCATGTCTGAGCTGGCTGCCCTGCCCAACGGGTGTCAAGTGGATCCCATTGCTTTAGTTATAAAGTCATAAACTCTCAAGGTTGAAAGAAACCTCAATGATTATTTCTCCCACCCCTTCCCGAATCTACCCCATCTGCTATTGACTCCTCTTGAGTCAAATATATAGTTCTTATTTCAAAATGCTGTGCTCAGTGAAAGCTCAATAAATATTTATTAATGGTGGTACCCATGATGAATTAACAGCCAAAGCTATAAAATTAAAGTTTCACACAAGCAGAGATCCTGGTGAGAAAGAAACTGCTACATAAAGTTTGAAATTTTTCAAAATGACAAGCATTCACGCACACACACACATACACACTCATATATACTCACAAACATCCACACACATACACTCTCACATGGGCACACACCTTCACACGCACATACACACAAAGACACTCTCACACACACACACTTGCACACACATATACGGTCCAGCAGACAGGAGACCTCAGTTCTCTTTCTCGCCTGCCCAGAGAATCACACTGGAAATCAGCAAGTGTCCTTAGAGAATATTCATGCCTTAGTAGTGGGCACGTTCAGCTTCTCAGAGGCCAATCAGCCTGGCCCATTGGGATATGTCCAGCCCTGGACCCAGAGTCTCTCTCTGTCTCCTTGCTGGAATCAAGGGCAGCGTGATTCCTAAGAAGCTAAATGGTGCTGCTGAAGGTTTTATCAGGGGTCCCTGCTGAGCTAAGGTAAGTGCAGAAACACATGCAATTCTAAGGGTGCTAAAACTTCAAGGCAAAGATCCAGGTCAGTACAGGCAGTATCAATGAGAATTTATCACATGATGGTGTATACCAAGAAGGAAATGCTAGGGAGTATTGCCATAAAGTCAGGAACTTTGAGGCCTAGTGGGTCTCCAGCCTTAAAACCATGGGTAGAGACCAACCATCACCAGTCGATCAGATTATGCAGCCCCTGACCACCTCCAAAGAGTCTATGTGCGTGAACACACAATCCTCCCATGGTTCTGTTTGAGATCCAACCGACAGAGCTAACTCTTCCCCTCACTGGGAGTGCTGGGACCCCTAGATCTTGGCACCAGGGCTCATTGTTGCCCCTCTCAATCTCCATCCCATCTGACCTTGAGAGCAAGTCCAGGGGCTTGCTAAATCTGGGAGTGAGGGCAGGGCCCCACACCAAGCCCCAGAGTTATTGGAGGTCAGGCAGAAAGGAGCCCTTTCACTCCTGACACCAAACAAGAGAGCCCCAGGTATAGGCCGGTAAAGTACATGGGCTCAAGAAAATCTCAGCAAGGTTGAAGAAAGAAATAAGAGATGACCTTGAAGAAAAGAAGTCGAGTCTGTGCTAAACTCAGAGCGAGATCATATGTGGGACTCCCTCCCTCTGAGCCCATCTGCACCCCAGGGTACCCTCACGCTGGAGGAAGCTAGTTCTAATGCAGGTTGGGGTAGGGCCTGGGGACAGGACAGAGCAGGACAAGTAGGAAGGGAAAGGCCATAAAAACTAAAGACAAGTCTTAGGAGGACCCTTTCACATTTTCCCCACTTCAGCCCTTGTGGGCTGTGTTGTGAAGATGCCCCAGGAGAGCTGTGAGGTTAAGTGGTGCTTCTTCTGGTTTTCCCTGGGACTTCATGCTGTTCTCCCTCTTGCTTCTTCCCTGTCTAGTCCCCAAGAGTCCCCTGTCAGACACTATGCTGGTGACTCTCCAGGCAACCCGGGAGAAGACAGAGTGGGAACCCATCAATGACCACCAGTGCTTAGTGGCATCGCCTTGTGCCAGGCCCTCCGCTGGGTCAAGTCCTCCAGCAGGAACATCACAGTACATCCGTGGACAGAAAGAACACCCACGGGCCAGCTGGCAGTGCTCGCTGGCCCCCTCCCAGCAGAGGCCTGTCTTCCCTGGCTGCCGAATCCTGTCTCATGATTCTGCTCTCGATTTTGGTGTTTGTTCCTGCCCGGATGGGGTATCTGATCTTGCCATGACCAGTGTTCTCTGAAGAAGGGGACCTGGTACACTTTTATAGGACCCTGTGGTTCCCTAGGGCCAGACTCTAATGCTGTCCAGATGCAGAAAAACAGAAGGGCCATTCAAAACAACCGAAATACCAACACACTTTGAAAGCGGTCTGTTAGCACTTGTTATAAGCACAATAAACAAAACAATGAAACCATCAGAAAGTACCGTGAGACAGTCAGGCTTTAGGAACTTGGCTTTGATGACTTAGAAAAGCAAAGAGAGGGGGCAGAACCAGTTCCCACTTGGGCTAAGGCTTGTTTGTTCTGTTTATCTGAAGTCAGAGCTAGCAATCCCCATCATGATGAAAGGATCTACAAGTTTCCCCTTTGCAACTGGCCCCTTTGCAGAGAGGTTGGGTGGGGGTTTGCCTTGCAGCTTTCAGTAAGTGGTCAGTTCCTGCACGTGGCCCATGAAACACCCATTTATAGAATGCAGCTCCCATCTGCTGAAAGACCCTTGTTCCAAGTTCGCTCAACAAATAAGCGAGCTCACCAAACAAGATCATTTGCTAAAGTTCTTACCAGGAGATGAGACGTGGGCTTTAGGGACACAGTGACACTCACTCCCTCCTGGACACTGAGTTAGAAATCCTAACACCAGGTGAGTCAGCAAGGACCCAGGGTCTGTTGGTCCCGCATTTTGGAGGAAGAGGCCAAGAGAGATATGGCAACCATCCACATGGCACACACAAGCCTTCCAACTTGAGCTGTGGGGCTGGGGCTGGGGCTGTCCCTGGGTGAAATGAGGCCACCCGCTTACCAGTCACTCAAGCTTGTTTCCAGTATCTCCATAGCTCAGGCTTTGCTTAATTCCCACAGTGGGTGCCGGCCAATTCATCTATCAAATTACCTGCCAGTGACTTAAGTGAGCTTAGTTCTTTTGGGTGCAGTCCCGCATTTTGACTCTCAGTCAAGCAAAATAGGGGAATCATCAAAGAGGGGCTAGGAGATCTGAGGCTGCTACCTGCTGTGGGAGACAAGGCTCTGGAAGGGAATGAGGTTGATGGCATGAGTGAGAGGGTAGGAGGTCTGAGTGCAGGCTCTGGGCCCCTGTTCAGCTGGGCAACCCTGAGTCCATCCCTTGCACCCCCTCCCCCAGACATAAACCCAGTTGGCCACTCTGCAAAACCCTATCATGTGGGCAGGTGAGTCAGAAGATTTGACTCTGGTCTCCTAATTGGAAAAGCAAAAAGAGAAAACAAAAACAAAAACAAAAAACAGATGTTAGAAGAAAGGAACCAAACGTAGAGCTGGAATACTCCCATGTCTGCTCCAGGTAGGAATCATGTTGGAACCAAAGGCTCAACTTCACCAGATGCCTTTCAACCAGATGTGGAGGCAGCCCCTAGCACTGCAGATCCACCCATCTTCACATCCCCAAGGTCTCCTAGCCAGGTGGGCACCAAAACAGCAAAGACCAGGAGACTCAGGCTCCATGCCTTCAGACTGGCCACCCTTCCTTTGATCGGCCTCCCGTGGCACGGAGGAAAGGGTCCCATCTCCTGCACATGCTGGCTGCCAGCCTCAGGGTAGTGATAGCTCATTCACATGAGGTTTTTTTTTTAAGAATTTATTTATTTATTTGAGACAGAGAGAGGGAAGGCAGGAGCACAAGCAGGAGGGGCAGGACAGAGGGAGAGGAAGAAGGAGACTTCCCACTGAGCAGGGAGCCCAGTGCAGGGCTCGATCCCAGGACTTTGAGATCATGACCAGAGCTGAAGGCAGATGCTTAACCCACTGAGCCACCCAGGCACCCCTCGTTCACATGACTCTTATAAGGACTAGAAGAGATCATGCTTAGCAAGGACCAATGCACAGCCCAGCACACGGTATGTGCAATAAATATTAGCTGCTTTATTCTCATTTCCACCCACACACAGCTGTCAATCAATAGACAAGTATGTGTTGGAAGCCAATTAAGTACCCAACACAATAGAGGTTCAAAAGATAGATAAATAAGCCAAGGTCACTGCCTTGGGGTAGCTCCCAGGATAATGGAGAAGATGAGCAGATCACTTAAACAGGGAAAGAAGCTGCTTCACTATAGAAACAGAGTACTCTTATCATAGGGAGGCAATATAATCCTCAGGCTTCGAACTCTCCTTCCTGGCCCTTTTACTGGTTAGATGACCTCGGACCAATTGCTTAACCTTCTGTCTCAGTTTCCTCATCTGTAAAATGAGGAAAATAACATCTATGTCATAGGGTTGCTGTAAGGATTAAATTAAATTAAATTTGCTCCTTACCACTATGTATTCTCATATGTAAAATGTAACTAATAATTGACCTAATCATAGGGATGTTCTGAGGATTAAATTTGTTAACACATGTAAAGCACTTAAAACAGGGTTATACAATGGTTCACTGTCTTTACCATCTAAAATATAAGTTCCTTGAGGGAAGATTTCATTCTGTTTTATGCACTAGTGCATTATCAATAGAATAGAGCCTGGCACATGCCACATAAATAGTAGTTGATTGAGTCATTGAATGCTACAGGAGAACAGAGCAGTGAGGCAGATTCCATTCTCAGAAGGCTTCCTGGAGGAGGTGATCCAGAAGGGAGAATAGAAGTTAACCAGGCTCAGAAGGTGGGGAAGGACATGGCCGCAAGAAACTAGCACAGGAGGGGTACCAGGCCTAAAAGAGCCTGGTGTGAACAGGAAACCTCAAGCAACCTAGTATTTGTAGAATAAAAGTTACAAATCAGGGAAAGGCAGGAGATGGAAGCTCTTTTTCCAGTGATTGACCTTAGTGGAACTAAATATGCCCTGGAAAACATACTGAAATGAGAGCATTCAGAAAAGACAGGTTCTGTCAGCCCCTTCCAAGGCCTCCAGACCAGTAGGCCTCATGCAGGAGAGCCCCAGAAATAACATTTCCCATGAGCCTTCCACCCCTGGGGAAAGTTCTATCGAATGGGACCCTAACCCATCTGTCTGCAAGATTTCCAGCCCACTTGGAGAAGCAGGCGACCATGCCTGTGAACTCTGACCCTATCAATCCCAACAGGGCCTGGGGAAGCATTTACATCTTCAAAGGTCCTGGTAAATGTTAGCCAATGGCCTCCTTCCAGGCCCCAACTCTCACCTCCTCCCCCTCTGGGCCACCAGGGGTCAGGGAGCTGGGTCACACCTGGCCAGACTTAGCCCAGCCCCAGTAGAGCCCAATACCTCATCCTCAGAGCTGTTCTGGTCTCTCCCCACTGCATCACTTTCCCTCCCCACAGGCACTGGGTCCCAGGCCAACAGAAAGGGGGCCTTAAGGGAAGCCCAGACACCTTCTAAGGGGCCTTTAGACAAAGGAGGGGTCAAGTCAGTCACTCTGGAAGGAGCCCTGGGTACTAGATCAGGGGAGGGGACAGGACAGGCCCACAGACCAGGGGCAGCTCCCTGACAACCCGATCAAGCAGGTTTCAATGACCTCTCCCTGACCCCGGCAAGCTCCAGTTGTCCCTCTGATCTCCTGGAGGCAGGGAGGCCTGTTAACTTTTACCAGACTCCTTTGACATGGAGCAGCTCTAATAAGAACCTAGGAGGGAGGTTCATGCAAGTGTCAGAGGCTCAGACAGCCCTCCACAGCCTCACCACCTGCACCCAGCCCTGCAGCTCCAGGCCAGAACAACTGCCCCTTCACCCCGCAACAGGATGTTCAAGGCACAAAGCCCTGGCAGGAGAGATGTAAGAAAGGACCACAGGTCCTCAGAGTCTGCTGCCACACTGCCTGCTGCCTTTGGCCCCACCACAGGCTTCAGTTTCCATTCTGTTTCCATTCCCATTCAGGCTTCCATCCCCACGGATGGCTCTTGTGACATTATGGCCTCAGCTCACAGCCCAGAGCAGGGTCAGTCCCAGCCATTTTCCAGATAAGTGTAAGGGTATATCCAAAATCCATGGCAGGGCCAGGACTGGAACCAGAGATCAGGAGCTCCGTTGAGCTCCGCCCCCTTGGGGACTGTCACCCAGCCAGTACTGATAAAACCAGCTAAGAATGCTAGTGGATAGTACACAGGCTGAGCCTCCCTCCTACCCCCTTCCTTCCTTGATCCAAGCCAAGTTTCCCCACAGCTCTTACCTGAAGGGAAACAGGCACAGGCAAGTTCGTAGACGAAGGATCAGAGGCTGGACTGTCGCCTCAGCTCGGCAATAATCTTCTATGTGGCTTAAGGAAACCATCTACCTTTGCTGTGCCTCTGTTTCCCCACTTGTAAAATGTGAGTGGAGGGCCCTTAGATCCCTTCTAGTTCCACACTCTCTGATTCCAAGTTTTCACTGCCTCCAGTTTCTTCCACCACCCCCCAAGATCCTCCTCAAAAACCCTCCTAGAGTCTGGGTTTTGCTGCCAACTTTGTAGCCAGAAGGATTCATCTAGCCTAATCCTTGTATTTAAAATATGAGATAACTGGAATCCAGAGATTACTTAGCTGGGTGACCTTGAGCAAGACACCTAAAGGCAGAGTCAGGCCTAGATTTCAGGTCTCCTAGTACCTTGTCCTTTATGCTGTGCCAGCTCAAGGCTCCAAATCTCCCAGGGATCCCCACGTCCTCAGAGGAAATGGACCAAGTTCTTTGCCTGGCATTCAAAACCTACCTGCCCACAGCGTGCCCACCAGCCTGCACACTCCCCACCCCGATGACACCCTGCTCTGTATCAGATTCCCTGTGTCTCCCCAGCAGAGCCCAGAACCTGTCTCACCCCCGCCTTGGATCACGAAGATCACCATCCTACAACGGACCCAAGTTCCCCCCCACCCCACCCCCCACCCGCAGCGCTGCCCGCTCACACAGCTCTGCTCTCCCTCCCTGACCTCTCACAGGCCAGGTGTCTGAGCCATGCCTCACCCCATTCTTGAAGGTACCACCACCTCTCTGCTTTCTCCACAAAGCCTGGTGTTAAATGCTCCTCAGCCGCATGGGCAAGTTACTTCACCTTCTTGTGCCTCAATTTCTTCATATGAAAAGTAGGCGGGCGCCTGGGTGGCTCAGTGGGTTAAAGCCTCTGCCTTCGGCTCAGGTCATGATCTCAGGGTCCTGAGATCGAGCCCCGCATCAGGCTCTCTGCTCAGCGGGGAGCCTGCTTCCTCCTCTCTCTCTCTCTCTCTCTCTTTCTCTGCCTAGCTGTCTGTCAAATAAATAAATAAAATCTTTAAAAAAAAAAAAAAAGAAAAGTAGGGATATCAGGAGCTCCCACCTAAGCCAGTCTTGTTAGACTTCCCTCTAATGTATGCATATACTTAAAACAGTGCCTGGCACCTGTGTTTTATATATACATATATATAAAACTTATATATATCATATATATGATATACATATATATCACATATATAATATATAATAAGTATAATAGTAGCCCAGTAGATATATATATATATATATGATATATATATATGGGCTGCTATTATACTTTATGCTTCATGTATGTATTTTCCCCAATGGTAAGTGTCTCTGAATACATCATAATGTATTTCTTGATAACTTCCCCATCTGTGGTGATGTGGGTCGAGGAAGCATTCAAAACTGGGTGGATAGATACATTAAAAAATCTAGTCTTCTTAAGGGGTGACTCAACCTCTGGATGAGCTAGCTTGTTATGGTAATGCCAGTCATCATCACAGTTCTGGGACCCAGAGACAGCATATTTTCTCCTACCAGAGTATTCCCCAAACCATGGAGATTTGCGTTAGAATTGTGAATGCCCCTTCCCATCTCCTGCGACCAGCAGAGTCCCTTCAGTTCTGTTGGTTCACCCTCTCTGCTTGGTGCCCAACCCAGCCCCTTCCCACTCACCCCGACAAAGGGATTGTGGTGATTGATGGTGACAGTGACCCGCCACTGACCCTTCCAATCTGGGCTTGCTGTTGTCCGTGAGGCACTCAGCAGCCTCCACAACTTTTAAAATGCAGGGTCCCCACCTGATGAGACTTCTGGTTTTCTTCCCCTTGTGAAGTGGGATTTTTGGTTTGGATCCTACTGGATTATCTCCAAATGTCTGGGCCCTGGAATGACTGCTTGCCAGAACCTGCCCACCAGCCTGCCTTTGTGGGTTCAGGGCAGGAAACTAGACAAGACCTGGGTTCAGATCCTGACTCTGTCACTTTCAAGCTTTGGGTTCTTCTGGAAGCTGAATCTCAGATACCTATTGCGAAGGCGGCAAATAAGGCATGTTCTAAGGAGCTGTTAAAAGGCCTAATCAGATAACACAGAAAGCTGCCAGCACCGTGCAGGCACGTCGCCATGACTCAATAAATAATAGCCATGATGAAGCGGAGGAGAATTAAAATAATGTGAAGGCAGAGGGTTGTACCTGAAGACCAGCTTTGACTCAGTTATAATGTCCTCCTTGACCACCCTCCCCAGAACGGTGGCAGCCGAAGCAGCTCCGTCTTCTGCGCACGCACACACGCACGCACATACACGCACATGCGCACACGCATGCGTACAGAGGCACTGCAACCTATCCACGGCATTTCTTTACGTTCCTACCCGGAGCACATCTAGCGGTTATTTGGGACAACGTAGCCCTGTGGAGGTGTCTCTTCCTTGTCCCTTCGTCACTCATCATTCAGGGCATCTGCTGACTAGGCCGGTGGCCTCCGCAGCCGAGCTGCCTGAGACGTGTTCTCCTTAGGAAAGAGTCTGTTTCCACTAAACCACTGAGCATTTCACATGTCATCATTTTCAAGCCATTTATTTACTCATTTTCTCTAGTTTATTTGCCTAGTCCTCAAAAAATATTTGGTTGGAGTGACTTCCTATAACCAAATTTGGGTGCCCAACCGAAAGGTATCAAGCCGCCCACACTATGAGATCAAGCTGTGGCTCAGGCCAACCACCATTTTGCAACGAGCTACAGACCAAAAGAATGCTCGGCAGGGCCTACCCCCTGCGATTGTAAACAGATTTCAGTGCAGTGGGCCCCATGAATCACGGTCACCGGGAGAGAGGAAGCCAGGGAAACCCGTTGTCGTTCCAGGGAAGACCCTGGTTCCTGCGCAGAGGGGAGTGCACAGGGAAGAGAATCAGAAATGCACCCGCATCCCGGCTCCCCTGAGGCTACTCACGGGTGTAAAACTGAAGCGGAAAAATAGAAGAGGTGTTTGCATTTGACAGGAAAGGAGGTTTGGCTTACCTCAGAGTTCCAGCTGCTCCCTGGCTCTCTCCTACTCATTCTCTCTCTGCCTCAGAGCCTCACTCCTAGCACCTTTCATGACCTTCAAAACCAGGCTCCCTATCCTCTTAATTGTATGGGAATGTAGCAGGCCAGAGGAGAGCCCAGGAAAAAAGAAAACTGCAAGCCTGAATAAGATAACCCAGCTTAAAAAATGTCAGTAAACACCTCGGAAACCCATGAAGGAAGAGATTTTTCCAGACCTCCATTCCAGGAAGCTCATGGGACAAAGAGAGATCACTGGAAGAACCCCACAGATGTGACCGTGGCCCCTTTCTTGCTTCTCCTGTCCCGGGGGTGTTCAGAGAAGCGGGGGCGATGGGGACCTGTCCAAGGAGAGGGATGTCTTGCGGGTGAGGAGTCTTCACAACTGAAACACAGAGATAAGCATCAGAAGGACTCATCTATTCCCCCTTGAGCAAAAATCAACTGAGGGAGAAGGAAGAAAGGGGATGGGGGGGAGCCTTCCAAGTGGAATGAGTCGCTGAGTTAAATTACAGGGGCCTGGGAGGGATGATTAACAGCCCTCATGGTTTTCTGCCTCACAGCCATTACTCACCCCAAACCTGGGGCTTCTCGGTTACATAGCCCAGCACAGGCCGACCATTTTTTCCATTGACTGAAAACACATTCTGACTGAAAACAAACTTTGGATCCCCGAGGCTTGGCAGGCCCTGGGTCCTTCTCCATATTTAATCAACGGGAAGCTAAACACTTTCAATCTGTGATGGCTCATTTGGACGGGGTCTCGGGGCTTTTGCTTGGTGCCAGATATAATAACTCTCCTCTCTCTTTTCTAAGGCCTATTTTATAATTTTGCTGTTTTTCAATGTCAAGCCCATCTTTTGAAGAATTTTTATTGGATTTCCTGCTAGACTTCAATAAGGATTTTTCTTGCTTTGGCAGAACTATCAAGCAGAACAGGGGAAAAACTCAATCATCATCTTGGAAAGTCATGATGGTGCTTGGTTTGGGGTGGGGTTGGGGGGGTGTTGTCTGTTAACACACCAACAGCTTTCTAGAAGGTTAGAGGCCCGGTGGCCAACTTTGGGAAGTTCTCTGACTTTGATTCATGGGGTGACAATTGACAGGCAAGGCAAATGGGTGTGAGAAGAGGGAAGGTGGGGACAGGATAAGGGAAAGAGAGGCACGAGTGTGTGAGAGCCTGAGGGTGCGTGGGTATATTACAGTCGACGTCAGTGGGACAAGGCCTGGCACCATTCGCGAGAGCTGCTGAGATGCTGAGAAATAGGAACATGGCACCCAGTCAGGCAGACTCTTAACCAACAGCATGACCCCCTCAGAGCTTCTGATACCCCAAAAATGGGCAGAAAAGGCTCCATCCCAGAGGCTCCTGTTTTACCAGCCACGGCCACAGTCTCTGTGCCTGCTCCCAGGCAACAACATTCAGATCTTGAGTTTTTCCTCACAGAGATTATTCCCCAGAGGAAGCAGCTTGCCAGTGAGTGACAGCTTTTGTTTGCTCTTGTTTTCCTCTCTTCTCAGAGTCAACTTTCAGAATATACCAGGATGTTCCCTCTCACTCCTGGACTTTTTTTTTCCTTTTGATTTCTTTCTTCTTTTTTATTTTTTATTTTTGGCAGGGCAGGGAGTAGGGAGTCTCTACAGATTATTATCCGGAGAAGAGAAGTGGTTCTTTGTCCAGCAGTGAAGGAGGGAAAAGAGAGAGCCCTTTGACTCTCTTTTTATGTTTCATTTTCATGTTTTACTTTTTTGACTTTTTATGTTGAGACATTAAGTAACCACACTTCACACCTACCCCTCTTAGCTTCATCATTTACAGAGTATTTCCCCATGGCTTATCTTTTTATTCCCACAACAACCCTTCGAGAGACACAGGCAGGTATCACAAATGCCATCTCAGAGGTAAGCCAACGCAACTGACACAGGCCATGTGATTTGTCCCAGTCCCATGGGTTTTAAGGAGCCAAACCAAAGTATGAACCAAGCTGAGCACTATTTTCTACTTTACCACAAAATGTATATGCTGGGGGTGGGAGCGGTTCCTTGGCCCCCTTTCATAAGACAGCTCCCTATGCTGGGCAGAGCTCCCTAGTGTCCACTGCCTGCCAGAGAATACATTGAGAGTTGAGATGTCATGGCAATGTTTGCCATATCCGTAGACTGCAGAACAATTTCCCTTCAGGGCAGACTACAAGACCAGACTTCCAGTTCCAGTAGGAAAAAGTATACATAAAGGTTAGGTAAACAAAAGTTCCTATGGAACACCCACTAGGGGCCCAGCAGTGGGCTAGTCAATGCGAGGAAGAGATAGTGTCCCTGCTTTTGAGGAGCTTACAGTCCAGATGATGATATGAGACAAACAGGCATAGCATCCAGGATGTCATACCTACAAAGGACCTTATAGGTCATCCAGCTAAATCCCTCATTTACCAGCAAGGAGACAGGACACTCCAGAGAAACAGTGATCAATATGGGCAATTCGGTACAGTATTTTGGTTCATGCAAAAGAGAGCAGTGGGGATCGGAAGCCAGAGAGAGGAAGCCACGTGGCCTGGGACGTGTTCCAGGAGAAAAGAAAACTGGATCTCAACCTCGGAGCATGGGTAGAACTGAATAGATGGACAGGGAGAGAAGGGACACAAAAGCAAAAGGGACAAGGTGAATCTGAGTCCCATGTGTTTGGGGAAACCATGGGGGGCAGTCTTTAGTGATGCAGGGACAGGTAGAAATCAAAGCCAAAACCTAGGGGGGACCCGAAGCCATCAGGAAGAGTGTGCACACGACAACAATGGGAACTCTCATGAAGGTCAGGGCTGAGGCTCTTGCTGAGCAGCAAAACCCACACCTGTAATCCTCTAAACCCCACACCACACCTAATAACCTGTCTGAATTTACTCCACCAATAGAGATCCCAATCCGTGCTCTACTTGGAGTCTGGAGAGAGTGGGGACTCACCTGGTATTCAGGTCATCCTGCCTCCCCACCGACCTTCCTCATTCCAGCAGCCACCACCTGCCTGGTCCCTGGGAGTTCCCTGGCTCTCGGTGCCTGGTCCATATGTTAAGAGTTAGCTGGACAGTTAGATGGTCAGGGCCAGGGTCCCCAACAAGAAAATACAGAGTCAGGACAGCTACAATAAAACAGTCCTGGCATCCTGTTTTGCAGCTGAGACAGGACTGCACTGACATTTTGCTTTGCAGCCTTTGCAGAAATGAGTTCTGCAAAACATCCTGAAATAAAACAATGAAGCACAAAAGCACTTGTCAATATCACGGGCAAGGGGCAGTGAAGACCTAAGCCCCCAGACTTGAGAAAGAAAAATAAAGACCATGAGCACATGGACATTAACCTAATAAGTAGGCAGATACCTGACCAAAGCCCTGATTGGCACGACTCCACACATTCTGATTGCTTAAGAAAGTTCCACAAAGGAGTTCATGAAACCACCTAAACTTAGAAACTCTAAGGGCAAGCCACTCAGGTCACCCTCCCTCTCCAGGATCTTAATACTCTTGCTCAATAAACTTTGCTTTGCTGCCCACCACTCTTTGGTCTACCTCTTCATCTTAAAAGCAGCATGACAAAGAACCTGGGCAGTAAGGGGTCACAAATCCTGTAACACATGGAGACCCAGTAGGTCCCAGGAAAGGACAGATGTGCTTAGGCTGAAAAAAGCAAAGAATACAGAAGAAAAGGAGGGGAAGGGGCACCTGGGTGGCTCAGTGGGTTAAAGCCTCTACCTTCGGCTCAGGTCATGATCCCAGCGTTCTGGAATCGAACCCCGAACCGGGCTCCCTGCTTGGCGGGGAACCTGCTTCTCCCCTCTCTCTCTCTCTGCCTGCCTCTCTGCCTACTTGTGATCTCTGTCTGTCAAAAAATAAAATAAAATCTTTAAAAAAAAAAAAGAAAGAAAAGGAGGGGGAGACTATTTCAGAACAGCAAGAGTTCATACCAGATGATGGGAAATTAGAGAAAAAAACCTCTCCAAGACATCCAAGAAACTCCAAAATTGGCAACCGATGCAGAATTCTCCCCAGCCCCTGGGGATCCTAAAGGTGTGAAGGCTGGAAAGACACCTCTCCTGTGTCCCTCTCCCCCTGCTGCACCCCTGTTGCTTGAGCACCTCCATGAACCTTTGTTCCTTTTTGCATTCCAACCCTGTGCTTCCCTTTACCCACATTAGCCTAAAACCCAGAATGCTAGCCAGCCCTTTTCCTTCTTACCAGAGACTGAGCTGAAGAGAAGTCCGAAGGTAAAGAAGCAACACGCTTCAGGGGGAGGGTGTGGTTGCTGTTGCAGTAAATACAATAAGGTCATTGTTACTCTGCCTCCAAGCACGAAGCCTGTCGGCCCTCCTGAACAGACCTTTGTTCCTCCAGCAGCTCCCATCCAAAGGGGAAGCACATCTTCCCAGGTTCATTACATCCCCAGCTGGCCTTCCATCTTCCTGTCCTAAAGAATCACTGCTACCACTCTGAACACCAGGGCCCCAGGCTCCTAAAGCCCTAAAACACCTCCTCCAACTGTCTTCCCTCAAAGAGGAAGAGCCAGCCCCATGTACCCTTATCTCTTACTCCAGGGCACCAGGACTGAAATTGCCCACCCAACCAGGAAGACTACCTTGCCCCTGAGACGCGCCCATCAGTTCTGATCTGTTGTAGAAAATTCAGATTCCATATCCAAGTCTTCATCCCTTGATTATGAACAATCAGCTCCTTTCAGTTTTCCTCAGGCCAGGCCATTCCCACGCGTGGCCCCCACAGCCCCAGGAGCACACGCCCCACACCCTAGGGACACGCTGCTCCAGCGGGCAGGTACCCTCGGGAGGTGAGGCGGCATGCCCGGCCAGCCTCCGCACATCCCTCGGTCCGTCCCGCTCCAGACTGCTCTTCTGTGCTCCTCAAGGTAGTCACCAAGTTGCCTTCCCTGATCTTCAAGTTCACCGTCTTTCTTTGTTCCTTCCCCGGGCCCCATCTTCACCTCCCTCTGCTGCTGGAGGCCAAGAAGCATGCTATGGTATTCCATAAATTACTTGGCAAGAGTGGATGACAAAAACAAAATGTAATTCAGATTAAAGTCACCCTCCAGCTGAAATGATAGTTTATTAAATATATGGTGATGCCGCCAATCAACCTTGCTGCCAACCAGGCCCCCTTCTATTAATCTTTCTGGGGGTGATTTCGGATCCACCTGGATCCCCCGAGAAGATTCTCCCATCATTTCCTTCCCATCTCTCTGGATCAGGCTGCCGGGCTTGGCACAGTTGACAAATTCCCCAAGTAATCCCTCAAAAGATTGGAGAAATGCTCCGAACGCTCCATTAAATTTATTTTCCATGCTTTAAGAGACCCAAAACTATGTCCAATAAATAAGTCTTCCCTGTGATTTACTGAAATGCTCCTCTGATTTAAAGTTATAGGGGGAAAAATATGGAGCCCCTGGGAGCCCAGGACCAGTCTTGCAAGTGAGACCAGATGTGAGATTTCTGCCCGGGGAGAAGGGAGGAGGGGGAGAAAACGGCCCAACTGGTGGAGGTTTGAGAGTGACAATGTCTGAACCCCGGTTCTCGGCTTTAACATAAAAGGTCCCCAGTTGAGCATTCTTTCTCACAAAATTTATTGTGGTTGTAGTTAGAGGGGGAACCATCAAAAGAGTAATTCTGGCCCTTGTTTTGCAGAGCTCTTTTGATAAATATGATACTTAGAAATATGCCTCCCACTAGACAGAAAAGCCATATAGTTAAAATGAAGTAATCTGTCAGTAAACTCGCTAGAATCAAAGCCAAAATGAAACCTGTAAAAGGAGAAGGGAAAAAACTCCACTTAGAAACACTTGAGTCAAGCAGGGGAGAAGGTGGAGATTAAGAATTGTCCTTTATTCAGATATTTTTATCTACGGAGTTAAAAGCGGAGATTTATTTTTAAAGGGGGCTATTTATGTTCCAATCTCCAACAGATGGGCCTGTGTTCCTGTCTCTCTCTCTCTCTCTCTTTCTCTCTCTCTGGAGCAGCCCAGGCTCAGCGAAAACAGCTTCTCTTGTGAGCTGAAACTTATCCAGACGAACCAGGAATAAAAACTTTTGGAAGCCAATGTAACCTTTGGAGCTACTTGGTAAACATCGGGTCTGTTTACTACAGAGGCCCAGATGTGCCAAAACCAAGAAACAAACAGGAAGGAGGGAAAACAGCCAAGGTTAAGACAAAATGTAGAGGACTACGTAGTATCCATACGTTGCCTGTGTGTGAGTGTGTGTATATGCATGGTATTGCCCAAGACTAAGAAGTGTCCCTGTGGGAAATGTCAGTGGATTGTCCCAAGGAGTCCCATCTTCAGAATCTACCCCTCTAAGAGTAGATTGATAGATCTCTGATAAATCTCCTGTCTGCACAATGCCTTTTTCATGGTTAGTGATGAAAAATATTTGGGATCATGCCCCTGGTGAAATTCGCCCCAGAGTGTTTCTTACTCTTCTTTACTCCATCCCTGCACCAAAAGAAACTCAGCTCCATGGCTCCCAAGGATCTTGGGTGAGCCACTTTAGAAACCTTCCCAGGTGGTCAGACAGTGGCAAGAAAAAGCTCTCCTGCTCACTGAGGAGCGGGCGCAGGGCTGGGCAGCTCCCCCAAGGCCTCATCCCAGGAAAAGCCTCCTTTTGTTGTGTGGGCTTCCCACAGGCTTCCCCATTCCTATTCCCAAAACAATGCCCGAGACACCCAGCCCACGAGAAGAGGAAGTCTCCACCACTCCCGTGCCAGCTCAGGAGGCAGGAAGACCTACCTGTCCTTTGTCCTTTGTGTGTTCTGTTGTCACCCCAACCATGGGACAGAAAGATGAAGATCCACAGCCTGGGATGAATTATAAGACTCAAATTCACCGTTCCCTACACTATCGTCTGGATGGTAGTGACACGTGCTTAACATGAACTTGGACAAGGAGAGGAGAGGTGTTGTGGAAGGGATTTTAGACATCGGATGACCCCAGGTCCAACCCCCGCTCTGCCATGAGGCATCAGTATGACCTGAGACGAAGGCCTCCCCTTCCAGACCTCCATTCCTTTCTCGGTGGCAAATGACCTCCTGTCCTCTGGCTCCCAGAGGGCTCCCCCTCTCTCCGTGGCACCCACGCTAGTCCGGACGGAGCTGGAGGGTGTAGAGTTTGAGCAGCACCTGTGTTTACACTGTACAATCTGCAGTTTACTGTAATAAAATCATTTAATACAGTCATAATTTTTTTGGCAAGGGGTTGTGTTTATGGTGAGCAAGACGGAGAGGGAATGATTGACTACCACTGATTAAAACGATAAATCAAAAACAAAGGAGGGAGGACTCGAAGAGCACAAAGCCACAGGCAAATCCAATTTAAGTCTCAAGTTCTGTGCCTTTGTGGGAACAATCGTGTCTGGTGACGAGCCAGCCCTGGAGGTGGGGGCCTGCGGCACGGGGTGGGCTGGGTGGAGGCAGGGACTCCAACAGCTCCTCTCACTAGGGTTTATCCTATTTGGGTAGAAAAATAAGGAAATGGTTTTACGAGAACCAGTTTTACAAGAACTAGTTTCCTTGGGCCTCCATTTTCAAAAAGGATTCAGAGGGAGGGCGCCGGGAATAAAGGAGTGTGCGCGTGCATGCGTGCGTGTGTGCACATCTATGTGTGCACGTCTGTCTGTGGGGGGGGGGAATAATTTGAACATGACCTAGAAGGACTCCTTACATTCAGAACTATCCCTCAAATACAGGACATGAAACTCCACCACGAGCAAAGATGACTTAAGATCGCAAACACTTCTGACCTTGCAAACACTGTCCTTCAACAGCAGGGTGCCCACGACATGCCAGGCAACGGGCCAGGGCAGAAAGTTTACAACAGATTGTTTGTCCACCAAGTGCTAACCGAGTGCCTACTGCGGTGCCAGCACTGTCCTAGGTCCCCCAGGGGCAGGGGATGGTGACAGGGCAGTGGAAAGGATCCCTGACCCCACAGGGAGGCTCTTCTGATGTTTACAGACTCATGATTATGCACCACGTTGGCCCCTGGAAAAGAAGAGGGACAACGGTGTGATAAATGCTGTAACCCCAATGTGTGTGAGGGGTCAGGATCACCAAGGAGGAGGCTTCTGAGCTGGCTCCTAAAGCATGAGAAGAGCCCTCCTTTCCCAACTACAAGGTAATGGTGCTCCAGGCGGGGGTCATGGCGCTGGCAAAGGCACAGGATCACCAAAAAGCCTGCTGAAGTGGGAAGGGAGGGAATTGAAACTCCAAGAAAGGGCTGGGTCATAAGCCCATGGCCGGGTTATCCGCGGGTGAGTTAAGCGGTCATTTAACCGGCTCTCTGAAGGCAAGTCTTCAAAGAACAGTCAGAGGCCAGCGCCTGGAAGGGGAGAGTCACAGCATTGGGAGGCTGAGTGAAGTCAAGACAGACCTCCCATCTTCTACAGTGTTTCTTAGGATGGTATGGTGTAGACAATGACTGACCGCTCAAGGTTCCTGCCACCTTCGACATAGCGTTGCGTTCCTGGGGAGTGGTCTTCTGGGCCACAAGTTTCAAGTCCCACACTCCCCGCCCCACACAGCTAGGCCAATTCACATGACTCACCCGTGGTAACATGAGCCAAAGGGCTGCAGTCACATCCAGGCCCATGTGGTTAAGGACCCCGTAGCTCCCTGAATAAAGACCCCTCTACAGAGACATTGGAGGCCAGGCAGTGAGGCTGGGGCCAACGGTCAAGG
Organism: Taxidea taxus jeffersonii; assembly: GCA_003697995.1. Taxonomy (NCBI): domain Eukaryota; kingdom Metazoa; phylum Chordata; class Mammalia; order Carnivora; family Mustelidae; genus Taxidea; species Taxidea taxus. The sequence continues at coordinate 11,010 of RCUC01148714.1, read as the reverse complement.
ACTCAAGGGAGCCAAACAACCAGAAGCAACCTCATCAGATTTTGCATTAGTGATAAAGACGCTCATCAGAATTCTTCTTCATGTTAAGCCACCGAGATTTTGGCATTGTTAGTCTGCCGGGTGCCAAGTGAAAAATCAGCCTATAGGCACACTTGTCATAGCCCAGGGTCTCCAGGAAAGGTCCAAGACTGAGAATAGGGTGCAAGGATTACTGAGGAGTAAGCTTGAGACCAATACCCACGATTGAATGAGGGAAGCAGGTTGGGGCACAGAGAAGACTTGAACTATGAGGTAGCCACAGCAGGCACCTGAGCCAAACCAGGCACCTTCAGGAGCTGGGCTGGCCTTCAATTAGGTCCTACATTGAAGTAAGGCGTCCACGCTCCATAACCCTGCCTCGACCAGTCGTTGGATGCAGGCCGCCACCGAGGAGCGTGTAACCTTGCGCAAAGCAGCACCTTCCCGCAGAGGGCAGACTCTGGAGCGTGGGATCTGGTTATGAGCCGGCAGCAGTGAGGAACAAGCCAGCGGCTGGAGGTAAAGCATTCCTCAGGCCAGGTGCACGCCGCACCCGCCATAGTCCAACCATTCAGCCACTAGCTTTCACTTGCTCAGGACCAGTTCACACCCCCAGGGTTCTGGCTGGTCTGCTTTCCCAGGGAAGCCAAACTAGAGCCACTACCACTGCACCTGGTCTTAGGGCTGCCACTGACACTCATCATCTCCCCTGCTACTACCCATTCACAGACTCCCCTCACCGCTCCCCCCCCAATCAGTTCTTCCACTGGTTCAGGAGCCTTATGTGATGGGGTGACTCAAACCTTCATTTTTGAGGAGTCTAAACCCCTGGTCACCATGCCCTTCTCAGGACACGATAGCCATACTTCTCCATTCGCTGTCAAAACTGGACAGGGAAATAGCATGAGATACCCAAGGGACAGTCAGGTCCTTCCCTGCCCTCATTGCCCCTGCCCCTGCTAGTGATCAAGGTCAACTACACCCGACCAGGCAGCGACTTCCCGTCCTGGCCTTCTTGTCTCTTGATACAAGGAGTGGGAAATGCCTAGGCAGCAGCCATCAGTGGTGCTCAATGAGACTTTTGCTTCCTTTCCGGGCAGAAGCGTTCCTTCTCCAGAGAGCGCTACCTTGAGTCCCACGTAGCCTGAAGCTGTGAGGATGGGAAGCAGATTCCCCCAATGGGTCACTACAAGTGATGGCAAGCAGGGTCACTTCTCTGTCCCCTCAGGTCCTGGCCTCATATATTCTACTTACCGGAGACATGCATGACACAATGTCATTAATTTCCGGTATGTTCTGTATCCTAGAGAATATGCCTTATCCCGCTGGGGATCAGCTCTACTGACCCCTCAACCATGCCTTCAGAAGGTGTTTTCCATTTCTGTATCAGGCCAACAATTTCTGGGCTGCAGGCCCTGTAATAGGACCAGCTGGTATTACGGTTACATGCCCACCGTCACCCCTCCTTTACTCTAAGTGGGTCCCTAGACCTAATGCCATATTGTACAGGATACCATAGGAAGCAGACTTTGCAAGCCCTCAGAAACTCATACTAGGTGAAATCTCCTGGACAAAAAAGCCAGACTCGTGCCCAGAATACATGTCAATGCTCGCCAAGATGAATCACTGTCCCTTTTGAGGTAGAAGAGATCCAACATGATCAACGTGCCACCAAGGGGCTAGTTGGTCTCCTGGAGGGGCTGGGGCTCTGTGTTAGAATCCTGTGCTGTCAGTGTAGGCATTCAACAGCAGAAGTAGCAAGTTGGACCTTCATGAATGGCAACCTACGCTGTTGGGCCAGGCATAGCCTCCGTCTCTGTGACTACTTGGTGTATGCCCCCCACAGTGCTAGCATGGAAAATGAGGTCAAGAGAGGGAGCTGATAAGAAAGGACCAAGTAGCTGAGTGATTCTGTCAACCTGGTTAAGTGCTTCTTCCATGATGGGCACTCCCTAATGGGCTTTTTTTTTTTTTTAAAGATTTTATTTATTTATTTGTCAGAGGGAGAGAGAGAGAGCGAGAGCGAGCACAGGCAGACAGAGAGGCAGGCAGAGGCAGAGGGAGAAGCAGGCTCCCCGCAGAGCAAGAAGCCCAATGTGGGACTCGATCCCAGGATGCCGGGATCATGACCTGAGCCGAAGGCAGCTGCTTAACCAACTGAGCCACCCAGGCGTCCCTCCCTAATGGGCTTTAATATGTGATACAAAGATCACACTTTGTGCTGCTTCCATTGGTCTCGCCCACACATCTCTTTCCCAGAACTGCTGGCCCCTCGTCTCCGGGATTTCTCCGCCAGCTACATGACCAAGCAGCCAAGCCATTCGCCATGCCCCAAGAGTCGTACATGTTCTTCCTTCAGGCCGCTCCTCTTTCCACACAGGGTGAGTCACCAGGTGGCCTGCCCAGGGCCCACCCGCTGGGAGAACCGCTCTCGGCTGCTGTCTTTCGGGCCTCCCCCTGAGTGGCCCTGTAATTTAGTTGCTATCCAAGTTGGGCTTTCGCACACCTACCAGCTTAACCCATCCATGAACCAAGTTCAGCTCTTTCCCCCTCTGTCCCGGGTCCTAAGGGAACCCGCTGGTCCCCTGCAGCCACAAGTGTGAGCAGGGGGACGGTCACCCGCACAGAAACAGCAGGCATGAGAGTCTGAGCCCCCTGTGCCAGCGGCTTGCTCATGTCCTCCAGCACTCCCCAGGCCCACCCACAGACATCCCACTCCCATCTCCTTTCAGTGATTCCTATTCCAGGAGCTCTTACCCAACAGGCTAAGGAACCAATGCTGTGGTTCTGCCAGTGACTGAGTCTCTTCCAATTATACCTTCAGGGATCAGGGAAATGGCCACTGGGTGACAGGGAGGACCCACTGGACCCGCTGTGAGCCAAAGGGACCTTACTGAAGCTTCAGCTTCCTGGGTGTCAATTATAACACAGATCCTGTGTCCAGAAGTCCTTGACAAGTCTGAATATTCCCTTCTCCCCCGTGCATGATTACCCAGGTAAATAGCCACATGTCCCTGCGGGGGAAAACTGAAGAAATGATTGCCATTATTTATCTGCTATGGCCATACAGGCCCCTTTCTTCTAGAGACCTGACCCCTCCTTCAGTTGATGGGGCCCTGATCTAAATACTGACTCAGGTCTAGAAAATAGGCAAGGAATAACTTTTTGTGAGGGCAACTGCCCTCAGCTTCCTGAGCATTCATCCATAATTTCTTTTGGTTGAATAGATGAGCAATACCCCTATTAGCTGCCCATCTATTGTGCCCCTAGGGACTACATTCTATTAACTATGTTCACCATTCTTGCAGGCCAGGCCCCTCTAGCTACCACTCTGTCCTCACTCTTCATAATAATTGTGCCCACCTTGCTTCTAATAAGTAATGCCAGCAGGCCTCTCCTATTTGGGACCCTACAATCCCTACTGCTTTAAGGGAGTGAAGGTCTGAATAAGAATCTCCCATGGTCAGCACTAGCCTACAGAGAGCAACCCCCCCACTCCCGAGTTTCTCAACAACGCTTGTCATTTTCATGAAGGAGGGTTGGGTAGGGGGAGGCTTTGGCCTTCCTAGAGAACACTGATAGGTTTTCTAGTCTCACACAGTATATTTGCTGTAGTGTGCTCACTGCTTTAAGCCTTCCCATCCATTTGTCCACTGTCTACCGTCTTCAAGCTGGGGGAAAGCGTGAGCCTTACACAGAAAAGAGTGTCCCCCAGAGGGGACAGGGGAATGTGGGGACTCAATATTTTTTAGTGTGTCAACTTCGATGTTCCCCTCCCAAATCTCAGGACCTTGGTTTTGGCGTGACACACTTGCTGGGTTTGAGAGTCAGGCCTTCTCTGGAACTCTGTGGTCCTTATCATAAAACCCTAGCCCTAATCTTCACCTTTTTCTCCCTCTTAGCTTCAGGCAAGAAGATTCTCCTTTTGGGTTTCCAAGGAGGTCCAAGGTGTTAAGTTGGTGATGAATTATCCTCAGCGTCTAGTTTTTCTCCAGCGCATCCATTGCTCCCAGGAACTAGTTCCTGATTCAGAATCACCGCCACCCCCAGGCCTCTCAAGCACCTGAGATATTACACCTGAGAATGTTTCCTCCCATCAGTAACCCATTGCATCTCACCGCCAGGGAGAGGTTTAACAGTTGAACGGCTACCGAGCACCCGGGTCAATCAACTCATCCCCGGCCAACCGGGGTCGTGAAGCCAACCAGCTGGCAGATGACCAGGGGTCGTGGTTGCCAACCAGCTGGCAGACGACCCAGCTTCCAGATCCTACTTTAATGTGTGCTTCCTTGCACCCCTTCCCATGCCAAGTGCTGTATATAGGTCCGTCTCCCCCGGAAACAGACTTTGCATGTACTGAGGAGTGTCCCTGACAGGGCGTGAGGAAGGAAGACCAGGCAGACGCTGACATTCATTCAGCTGCAGCGAAGCCGAATCAGGGGCCTTAGCCCATCCCCTCAAGAGCTGCGGAGCTGGGATGGCCGTCAGAGCTGTCCCACATTGAGGCAAGCAGACCAGATCTTTAGTTACCACACTGCCCAGTTACTGGACATGAGGCACCCGTGGAGAGGGAACACGACCTCAGGGAGGCCCCTCCCTTCATTTCAGGGCAGGGCCTGAAGGGGGACACCCTGAAGCACCATCAGTATCCAAGCTTCCAGCCACTGAGGGAGTCAGTGCCTTAGTCCACAAGGGGAATCTGAGCACTAGAGCCCCCAACCTGGCACAATTATGAGCATCTGTGGGACGTCTATATACAAATGTGGCCAGCACCCCCATGCCTCGGTGTGTGACAGCTGGATGACGAGAGGTCTCATCACTGACTATCTTCACTCCTGTCGCCGTCATCCTCGTTGGTATCATGGTCACAGGAGAGAGGGGGTTAAGAGGGAGGAACAGACGGTATGTTTCTCTCATCATCTTTCCATGCCAAGAACATTTGTCCTTGGAAATGATGCCGTATTACTGGTTCCCAACATCAAATCACAACCTACAGCAGAGGGGTCAAATAGTTCCCAAAAATTTGCAAAGCATTCTTAGACTATACCCCTTTGCCCGACTGCCCACCCGGACATGGAGCAGGGCAGGAAATGAGCAGAACTGCTGGAGGGAGGAGTTGTTGAGTGAGAAAGTCACACCCGCGCACACACACACATGCTCACACACTTTCCAACACACACACACACACACACAAATACTACTCTACACTCAAACCCAGCAACAGGAGAGGAGGACATGCCCTGGAAACAGAGAAGGAATTATGTTCGCTGAATATCTTATCTATAATCCCCCACACCGGGCGCTTTAAACACACTAGTTCTGTCAAAACTCACAACTCTGTGAAGAAGGCATTACCTTTCAGAGGCGGAGAGTGGATGGTCAATGACCGGTCCAAGGTAACACATCTGGTGAGCAGAAGAGCTTCCATTTGAGGACAGGTCTGTCTTACTCTGAAGCCCATGCTCTGTCTTCAAGCCCATGCTCTGTCTTCAAGCCAAGTTCCCCCAAAGATGTCCACTCTGCAGAGATAACCACCACTGCCTCCATCTTCTCCACTATGTGTCTTCCGGAAGACCATGCTGGGCCACGTGTGATGTGCTACTGGTGAAATGTCCTCGTCCCCTAAAATACCCTTAGATTTGCAATAAGGAAAGACTGAGAGCACGGCAGGAGCCCCATATAGCCCCTATAGTAACTAAAGCATACTGTCCAACGTTTTCTAGTCTTATGAACTAGAACACACAAGTACTCAGAACTGGCAGTGTCTTCACTCTGTGATCTAGATTGGTTTTCCCGGTAACAGGGGAGTCTGTTTCCTTAAGAAATGTAATTTTTCTATTAAGCTTTACACAGTATCCACACATACTTTCCTACCTCCTTAAATAGGGGTGATAAATTATAGAGCATCAATTAGTGTTTGTTATATAATAATGACTCCCAAGGTTCCTTGAGCTAAATGACCCAGAATCTTGTGCTTTTGTAATTCATGCATGTCAGCTTCTTACAGTTTTTCTGTCTCCTCCCCTGATGGTGGTCACCTCTGACTGCTGTTGGTGGGATCAGCCAATATATCAGCCTTTGCTTCGTTGTTTCTAAATAGAGTGGGCCTGGAAACTAAGTAACCAGTCTTTCAGGAGTTGTATGTGAAATAACTAGGGACGCCTGGGTGACTCAGCATCCTGGGATGGAGCCCTGCATTGGCCTGCATGGCCTCCCTGCTCAACAGGGAGCCTGCTTCTCCCTCTGCCTGCCACTCCCCCTGCTCTTTCTGCCCCTGCTCCCCTTCTGTGTCAAATAAATAAATAAAATCTTTAATAATAATAATAATAATGAGTCTAAGCGGGTGACTGAGAGTCTATTCTCTGAGAAATCTACGAACGAGTAGTGTATGTGGTCATTTCATGAGGATGTATCCAGCACTTGCTATGGGCCACTATGACCTGGGGATACAGCAGGAAGCAAAAGAAAGAAAAATCACCTCCTTCATGAAGTTAACATTCTGTTGGGACTAAGAACATTGGCTGCGTCTATTCCAAATACGCACAGGCCCCTTTCCCACCCTTGCTAGCTCCATCCTGTGTCCCACATGGGTGGGATGGAGAGACAGCCACGTTGCCCGCAGGTGAGGTCTCACTGTCCAGTTAGTGGGATGCACACGAGATCTGCAACAGTGTTAGGGGCACAAGGCTAACAGAGAGCCGTTAGTTCTAGAATTCCAACACATTGTGGATTAAAAAGGCTTTTGTGGGCTAGTCTGGGAACCTAGCCACCTAGTACCTCTGTTTCTATAGGAAAATACATTCCAAGTTCCAGACAACTGACTTTCAGATGAACTTTTGGAACAGAACTCATTTATAAGTCTGGGACTGCCTGTACTTCTCCATAAATGCTCCAAATAACCAGGGCATATTTGACCTAAGGGTTAGAAATGAGAATGTCTGGATACCACCCAGCACCCCCATTAACTAGCTAAGATGCCCGGGGCAAGTACCAAATCTCTCTGAATTTCAGTTCTGACCCTTGTATATTGAGTTTCATGAAGACTTTATTAAAGAGGCAGGAGTTCCTCTTAAAAAAAAAAAAAAGTTTGAGGGGCGCCTGGGTGGCTCAGTGGGTTGAGCCTCTGCCTTCGGCTCAGGTCATGATCTCAGGGTCCTGGGATCGAGCCCCGCATCGGGCTCTCTGCTCAGTGGGGAGCCTGCTCCCCCCTTTCTCTCTGCCTATTTGTGATCTCTCTCTCTGTCAAATAAATAAATAAAATATTTAAAAAAAAAAAAAAAAAGTTTGAAAAGCAGTGTATAAAAGAATCAATAAACATTCTTGCAATGAATGCATAAAAAAGCAAATGAAATGAGTGAATGAGAAAAGTTCATTCACTTTCCTGATACACCTTGAGCCATGCCCCAAAATGAAGGACACTTCCTTAAGAACTGTTTTCTCTTTTTGACCTTTCTACGGTGGCTTCTGGCCCCAAGTCCAAATGTTTGTGAAAGAAATGGAATGGCTGTCCTCATTCCTGAGGGATCCCAACTGAGACTCTGGGCTTCAGCAGGACCCAAAGGAGAGAGTTATGTATGCGAGACCATCTGATGTATTATGAGGACCCAGAACAGTTGGCAACCGCCAAGGGGTGGACGCTCGTTTGGCGAAAGAAGAAGAAAATGTGGGACCTGAGAAGAAAATCAAATGAAGAATGAGCCTCGCAAATAACCATTATCCTCCTCCCCACCTCACCTGCCTCCAGGGCAGGGACCAGGTTCCTGTTCCACCTGTCCTCCCCAGAGGGCCAGGCAGGGCGGGGTTGGGGCAGGTGGGACAGTGGCCCGCCTGCGTGTTTCTAGGCCAGGCCACTGTTAAAGCCCCCATCCAGGGATCTCAAGGTCACCCTCTGCCCGGGATGGTCTTTCCAGGCCCCTGCCCCGCCCCCTTACCCGCTCTTCTCCAAAGAAGAATGGCTTCAGAAGAAGGCAGGCACACTAGGCCTTTCTTCGTGCGGACAACATTAATGGGAAACTGGGCAAAGGAAGTGCAGGAGACCTGGGGAGCTGTCACCACACGCGCCAGGAGGGGAGATTTATGCCAAGGACCAGGATGTGGACATACCAATGAATTATCCTTTTGTGCCAAGGTAAACTGGACAAGGGAAAAAATGTGTGTCAAGGAGGCAGAACCTGGGCTTGGCTGTAATCCTCCCAGCACCTGGGGAAGAGGTCCCCCCCTACATTCTCATAACTACAAAACTATCAGAGCCCGTGACTCTCCCAGCTCTCCTGCACAAGAACAACTAGATGGGGTGAGGACTATGTAAGCCCAGCATCTCACTCGCATTAACTCATTTAACCCTCTAAAGCCCTATGAGGCCAGGATTATGACTCTGTCCCCATCAGAGAGGAGTACACTGAGGTACATGGAGGTTAAGTAACTTGTCCAAGATCCCGCAGCTAGGAAGTGACTAAGCAAAGACAGGAACCTAAGTCATGGACTCGAGAGCATGCACCCTTCCCTGCCAAACCACATGTAGTATATCTACAGAAAGTCCACAGGAAACCTTGAAGCAAGGGACGGTGATACATCCCCTCTCTCTCTCTTTTTTTTTTTTTTTAAGATTTTATTTATTCATTCATGAGAGACAGAGAGAGAGAGGCAGAGGCAGAAGGAGAAGCAGGCTCCCTGCTGAGCAGGGAGCCCAATGCAGGACTTGATCCCAGGACCCCAGGATTGTGACCTGAGCTGAAGGCAGATGCTTACCCATCTGAGCCACCTAGGCACCCCACATCCTCTCTCTCCTAGAAAGACACTTCCAAGTTTCCCCATATGGCCCATGCCAGCATTCAAGGACAAAGACAGCAAAGACTTCTACAAACAAGAAATGTACCCTGCTTGGTCACACAAGATAAACTCAAAATCTTCTACAATATCTTTTTTTTTTTTTTAAGGTTTATTTATTTGAGAGGAGGGGAGGGGCAGAGGGAAAGGGACAGGGAGAATCTCAAGCAGACTCCCTGCTGAGCGTGGAGACTGAGGGGCTTGATCCCACAACCCTGAGATCATGACCTGAGCTGAAATCAAGAGTCAGATGCTTAACCGACTGAGCCACCCAGGCATCCCTCTTCAATAGGTTCTTAGCAGCCTGTAAGAAAGGACCAGAAACAGCAGAACTCAAGAATTCTGAATGCTTTTTATTTGCAATCTTTTCAGGGGCAACCACTATAAAAATTGTGGCATATTTTCCTCCATCTTTCTCTATGAATTTATAAATGTACCCATAGATTCATAGAGCTATGTTTTTATATTTTGCCTGATCATCGCAAGACTATTTTTCTTCTTTGTGGGAAGTGATCAGGTATAGAAGTTAAGCCCACAGGCTGGACCATCAGAAGCTTAGGTTCACATCTTGGCTCTAGCACTCTGTGATCTACCCATTCTCTGGACTTTGACACTTTGATTGGTCTAACGGGATAAAAAATGTCTTTGAAACTTGATAAATAAGGGGGAAGAATCAAACCGTTACACTGCCTTTCCTATATGAACTCTCTGTCAAGTTAACTAAATAGCTGTAAGGAAAAGCACTTCTTTCTAGAAGAATTCCGACGAGTAAGTGCAGAAGGAATAATAAGATTAAAAAATCATCAACCGAGGATTCCCCTGGCATGAGCTTCCTCTCACATGTCAATCCCTTTGACACCTTTTTCCACCATCAGCTGGAGAATATTCTCTGCTTTTAAAGCATCAACACGACTGGGTTTGCCCCACCTAGAAAGTCTCTCAACGTTAAGGTCATCTGATTAGTAACATCAACTACCTCTACAAAGTCGCCTTTGCTGTGACCAGTGACATAATCATAATGGTAACACCAGGGGGCAAAGGCCACTGGGGCCATTTTAGAATTCTGCCTGCCATACCCTCCCACCAGAAGTGTGACCCGTCCCTCTTGTGTGACCCTCTGGCCTCTTGCCGGTCACCCCTCCCCTTCTTCCTATACCAGGAGGTCCCCACCTTGGGTTTGGGAGGGTTGTTTGTTTGTTTGTTTGAAGCGGGAAGAGTTTAACAGTCAAGGGGAAATGTTTGTTTTTCTCTAAATTTTATGTCTTTCTTTTATTTTTCTTATTATGGGGCTCAGAGAAATGGAGCAGGTGATGCCTGATGCAAATAGTTGGCATAGCCTGAGCCATCCGGTGCAGAGGTGGGATAGCCTGGGCCATCCGGTGCAGAGGTGGGATAGCCTGGGCCATCCGGTGCAGAGGCGAAGAGCCACTCTGGAGTGTAGCTGCAAGGGGCTAGTACAACTTAGAGCAAGTTGTTTATCTTCCTCGTGCTCACTCTGCCGGTTTATAATGTAGGGGTGATAATAATATCTATTAAACAGGGTTTCCAGGAGCACCAAGATGGCTTCCCTGTGTAAAGTCCTGAGAAGCCACCTGGCACATGGCTAGGGCTAAGTGTCCTATGGTGTGGGTAATACTGGTAGGTATTTTATTGGGTTGTTACAGAGATCAAATGAGTTCCTCAGTGTTAAATACTCACATAATACCCGCTCAGGGAGAGAGCAGTCAGGAAGCTAACCCAAAGGCTTCAAGGGTGTTGGAGCCCAGGAGAGCCTCCTTGGCTCAATTTGGAGGTCAGAATAACTTGCAGAAAACTCATGGAGGATGGCTCCCTGTTCATCTCAAGATACAGCCCAAACACCTCGGGGGGCTTTCAAAGGTCCTATGGAGTCTAGCCCACATCTCTTGTTTTATTTCTCCACATTCTCCACTCATTCCCCTTATGGAGTCTTTGGTGATCGTACCGAACATCTTCTTAATGCTGCAGATGTTCCAAGGTCCCCCAGTCCTCTGGCTGGCTGCCCCACCCCGCCCCCACTACACTGGATACTCTGGGATACTCTGTAAGGACTGATGGGTAGCAAATCATGCCTAGCCCATGTCTCAGCTCTTCTTCAAGGGGAGGAGAAGGGAAGGACATGAGAACGAGCATCAGAAGCCAGGGCTC